>JAJHSJ010000932.1:0-38138 GCA_021015155.1 Magnolia officinalis
ACTGAAAAGGCCTAGCTATATGTCCTAGAGGGGGGGGTTAAATGACTAAAAGCGAAATAAATGTTATAACAGCGAATTTAAAAACAATATGATAGCCAAATAAATCACAATGCAGGAAAGTAAAACAACCTCAAAAATCTGATCTTGAGGGATTGATACAAATGTTATTCTAAGGACAACCTTTCACCAACAAAACCAGAGTTTATGGTAGGACACCTTATTTCTAGAAAGATCTTGTATCAATCTCAAACTAAAGAGGAATACAGAATTAAGCACAAATTGAAATAAGTGTAATCACAAATGTATTGTTCTAGGGACGCCATACACCATAAAATGGCAGGGCAACCTTGCTGGAACAACTTTAAAGGAAATTTAAATTCAAGTAGATAAAGGAATAGCAGAAAGTAAATTCTAAATTATTACAAAATTCCCACAATGCTTGATTAAACGATTACAACATTTACCACCACACATACATCCCACAAATGAATATAAATTAGATTAGAATGTAAATCATTCAACCACAACACAAGGGATTATAGTGGTTCGCCTGTGTGTTCACCAACTGTTAAACAACAGCCACACAGAATGCTACTCCACTCCTAATATCCTCACACAGGGGATATTAGCGTTCACTCACAAAATAGGTTTCACAGGTTCACCCAAACCTTTACAATCGTGTCTTTGTCTGTGGGCTTACACAATAAAAAAACCCCACTTCTGAGTTTTCCTGGCTCTCCTCAGATAACCAATACAACAAGATTTTTCTGGCAAATCTTGAAAGAAACCAAAACAAAGAATTTTACCATTAAACGTAAAATACCTGATTAACTCCTTCGTTGTAGTAGCCCGGTAGAACCAAATCAGAGTAAATGATTGAATGTTCAAGTTCAATGTCCAGTACTCAATTACAATGGTTCTAGTTCTAATAGATTTTAAATTAGACCAAATAGGGCTTGTCTTAATTGATTTTGATTCTAAAGAAAGGGAATAACAATTCCTCTTATCAAATTAGATTGGAATAGAAGAAACAAAATCAATTAAATAAAGCTAAAGAAAGAGAGTATAAAAATAAGCCACTTAGCTTAGATGGAGCACAAAATTACTTCTCAGAAGTTTGACAAAGATTGGCTTGAATGGATTAATTGGTTGCTTTTATTCTTCTGAGTTTCGTGCTCTATTTATAGGTGAGCAGATCGCATCTTCGACTGGTCTAAGGAGCTCTTCGACTAGTCGAAGAAATAACAGATTTGAAAAAAATCGGGCGCGATAAGCTTTGACCGTTCTACGACTGGTCGAAGCCTCCTTCGACTGGTCGTAGGTCACCTTCGATTGGTCGAAGGTCTCCTTTGACTGGTCGAAGACCTTGTAAATTATCGCTGGACTTTGAATCGAAGATTTACGACTGGTCGTAGAAGCAGTCGACACTGTTCCTTCGACTGGTCGAAGCCTAACAGAATTTATCTGAATTTTGTACCAAACTTATGACTGATCGTGGAATTTCTTGGACTGGTCGAAGCAAAGCTAGGACTAGTCGAAGAAAGCATAGGACAAGTCCCCGAACTGCCCAAACACAAGTGTCATATACATATGACTTATGTATCCAAAATGGCCTACTTCTAAGGTCAACCTATGGTCATTCAAACCCCAATCAAGAAGTAAGGACATTGAAAACATTGGGAACAAGTGACCTAAAAGTTTAAGTCTTGAAGTCTTGATGTAGCTCAACCTCGAAAGTGACTTGAGTTCTATACGAACTACTTTGTACTCTTCTTGAAGTCTTGTATTCTTGAGTCTTGTCTTGAGAGCAATACTTGAAGTCATGGTTGATCTTTGTACTTGTAATCTTTGCTTGTTGTGAGCTTTGCTTGTTTATGAATGTTGATCTTTAGAAAGAGCTTCACTAATGCAAGTTATATAACAGTGTTTTTGTCACCCCTAATTTAACAACATACAGGGATATAAACTATAGCACTTACAGAGACGACCTCATTGAGAATATCACAACCAGATTTATGATAGATTTGTTTTCTTGATGGGTCTCTTGTAGACGTGATGAGTATGTTGCCTCATTGATGGGCACGATAAACATGGCCATGTGGCATGTGCTGATTCATTTTCTTAAATGCGGGCATAAGGATTTTGCCAATGTAATAGTGCAGAGAAGGCCACTATTGGTTCGAGTGGTATCTCATCGGTCCAAACGAATTAGTAGGTGATTCTCAGTTTGCACGCTGTGAAGATTTGCACATTTTTCAGTTTGACCGGTATGTGTGAGTCGGTTTGTTTCGGTCCAACCAAAGGTTCCATTAGGTTTGATCAATGGGTGTAAATTAGAGTAAATCAAGGTATTTAAATCCATTTTCGATTAGTGCTTAATGACAAACGAGTGTTCTTTCTAAGGACAAGGGTTTTGTGAAGTGAGGGGGTTCTATACACTTATAAGGGCTTCAGAAGGGATTTTCTTAATGGATTACGATTTTTCCTAGGTGCACATCGCAAGGGTAGATCGAGTTTCATATGTAATTGAATAAGGTGAGTGATGTAAACTCTAAGGCTTTTAATTATAGTGGATCTCTGTTGCTTTATGACGTGATTTTTTTCCATAAGGGTTTTCCACATTAAATATCTTGTATTTGATGTTATCGATTTATTGGTTATTATTTATTCGATTGTTCTATCTTCGTTGAACATGCTTTCACAAAAGCGTATAGAAGGCTCAGAACGTGAAGACTGACACCTTTTCACATCTCTGGCACCGCAACACTGGCCGCCTCCGACCTCTGTTATGAGTTGGATAGAAAAAAGTATAATAAGGCTTCCGAGGTAGCTGTTGAGGGTCAAATATTGCATATTAGACTCCAGTTATTGCTTGGTTTTACGAACATGATAATGCCTAAACGTTATATTTTAATTGTGTTTGTGTTGCAAGGTGAATTTAAGAGCTTGGACTGAAAAGGTGCTAAAGGCATGAATTTAACGCTCAAGAATTACCAAGGCAAGGGACGGATCTTAGGGGACGAGATCGAAGAATTTACATGCGAAAGATTCGAGAAAATCAAGTGATTGAAGAAAAAGAGGCCCGAAAATCGTCCTGAATGCAAGATCATCAGGTTCCCACCATCCGTTTGACACAAAACTTTATATCCGACCTGAGGACGATAAAGTAACCGTACACGTCGAAATTCAGCCCTTGGATCTTTGTTGAAGTGGCCCAACGGACAAATCAACCACTAAATCACTGATTTGGGGCCCACCTGATATCGGGATATGCTTCAATTTTGGTCACAACCCCTCAAATTAAATGAAAAAAGGATGGACGGAGCAGATTTATCATGAACATCACCATGGGCCCACCTTGGGATGCGTGCGCACTTATCCCATGTTAACCCGCAAAACACTGGATCGGATAGATCGGTCAAAGAGCCATTGACCTGACCCCATCCTCTCTTACGCACAACGTCCGCACGACCGGACGCTGTGATGTGTAGTGGGCCACCACCATCGTCTCGATGGACGATCTGAACCGTCCATTTGATCCAGGGGGTGGCCACGACCCTTGCCATGAAGTCCTTTTGCTCCTATGCACGTGTACACACGCAGATCACCGTCAAAATGTAGGATGAACGGCAGTGCGATTTGATATAGTGGGCCACACCAAAACCCAACCAAAACGACCCCTTTTTGACCGAAATCTCGCTAGGAATCCAATGGAAGGGGTGAATTTCTCTGAAAACACCACTGCGGAGCCCACCGAGAGCTTAGTGCAACTCCCTGCGTAAGGATATGCATGTCCGTGAAATCCTGGATTTTCAGGTAGTTGTGGCCCACCATCAGTGATCGGATCAGCGATTCGGACCGTCCAGATGATGCACAGGCCCCGCACGACCCTAGCCAAGAAGAAAGGTCCGAGGTTTGGACAACAAGTGTCCCAAAACTTTCATCCAAACGCAACTTGTTTGCATTTTTTTCAATTTCGCTGCGCACGCAACTTCTGTTGCGAAAGTTCTCCACCGACTTCCCTCCTTACGCACTCCACTCCACCGACAGAGGCCTAGTTATAAAAGGAGAAGAAAGGAGAGAAGAAAGCCATTCATCGGACGTGTGGAGCAAAGGAAGAAGAGAGAGAGAGAGAGAGATCACGTGGAGCAGCCTTTCCGAAAGAGTTTTTTCTCCCCTGCTTTTGTTCTTGTTTATTTATGTTTTTCTTTGAGATTTAGTTTAATCGTGCCTATGGTTAGCCAAACCTCTTAGCTAGGGCTAAGAGGTGAAGCTTATAGCGTGATGGGGCATTGTTTATGGCTTTGATTCATGTTACGTTGAACTATCCTTGATTTTAGTTTGATTATAAGGAATATTCATAGTTTTTAATGGTTTATTGTGACGTAAATTATAATGGATTTACGATAGCTTTGAGTATGTTCTTTTCATTATTATAATTGTGAAGTTAGGAAGCCCTGTTGTTCACCATTGTCTCACGGACATTGTTGGATGATGGAATCCTTTCTAACGTTCATAACTCTTTTAGATTGGTTGTGGATTGGTTAAATTCAGTTGTTTGCTTTGTCTCATGGGCATGGTTTTGTGATGGAATCAATTCTAATTCTCATACCTCTCATCTCTTGAAAACTGGATCAAAGGAAGTTCAGATTTGGTTTTTAATGATATATCTTCCAACTGGATGAAGATGGGACTCTAAATCCAGTTGTGTTCTTGAATCAAGCATAGATCTCCCTGATCTCTACATGTGGATCCTTGGAATCCCTAGTTTCCCACCTTTGAATTTCACAAGTTTTAGTTAAAGTTATTCACCATTATTCTCTTAATTTTTCCTGGTTTAGATTACATCTTCTTCTGTTCTAGTTCTGGTTACTTTCAGATTACAAACAAGGTTCAGTCCCTATGGATTCGACCTTGGTCTTACCGAGATTATTACTACATCGCAACCCTATACTTGGGGTAGTGAACAATTTTTGGCATCATTGCCGGGGACTGACCGTTATGTTTTTCTGAGATGAACTATTTTTAGAATTAGGTTAAGATTAGGGTTTTTCTAGTTTTTAATTCTAGGTTTAGGCTTTTCTATTTGATTTTAAGAAACTAACCTAACTTTCCTGTTTTGTAGGACCCTGATATAGGCTTTCTAAATTGGTAATCTCTTCTAATTTCTCTACTTTCTTTATTTTTAGGATTAGTTTTATTTTTATAGTAACTTTCTATTTTTAGGATCTCTTTTATTTTTAGAAACTAACTTACTTCTAATTTAGGTTAGAACTTTTCTAATTTGTTTTTAGAAACTTTCTATTTTCTTTTCTTTTTTTTATAGGAATTTTTCCTTTTTAGAAACTATTTTACTTTCTATTTTTTTAGGAACTTTCTAATTTTAGACTTTCTATTTTTAGAAACTGACTTGTTTTGTTTTGTTTTGCAGGATCTTAATTTAGGAACTTCTGATTTGGTAACCCGTTTACAACTCTTCTTTCTCTTTATTTCTAGATTTCTATTTCTTTTCTTCTTTAGGTTTAGGTTAAAATATGAGATTGAGGGCTGCGAGTGTTTCATGCCCAAGCGGGTCCGTGACAACACTCGACGTCTCTTGACTGAAGGAGGATTGGTTGAGGGGTCAATTATTTATCACAGGACTAGACACCGCTCAAGATCCCCAGAGTTAATTGAGGTTATGACTGTAAATCAACTGACTAATCAACCGGAAGGATTACCTCAACCTAGGGTTGGGGAAGTCCAGGATGAGAATGAGGTGCATCAAGCAACCTCGCCTCGTACTTTACGAGATTATTTACAACTGGCGGGAGTGAGCACGCCCTCATGCATGATTTTTCCAGAGAATAAGGGACACATGGATATCAAGCCAGGGGTGATCCAAATCTTTCCTAAATTTCATAGGCTTGAGTCAGAAAATCCATACTTACACCTAAAAGAGTTTGATGAGATCATAGCCACTTTATACTTTCTTAACGTGTCTGATGACACGGTCAGGCTGAAACTCTTTCCCTTTTCTTTGAAAGAGAAAGCTAAGATGTGGTTGTATTCACTACGTCCTCGATCTATTGGCACATGGAATGACATGATAAGGGAGTTCATAAAGAAATTTATTCCACATCATAAAACAAACACCCTTAGAAAGTCAATCATGAACTTTGCCCAAAAGGAGGATGAAAGATTCTTCCAATGTTGGAAGCGGTTCAAGGAACTTGTCAGTTCATGCCCACAACACGGATTTGAAACGTGACGCATTACACACTTCTTTTATGATGGCCTGACATCTTCCATGTGCCAATTGGTCGAGACAATGTGCAATGGGGAATTCATGAATAAAATGTCGGTGATGTGTGGGACTACTTAGATAGACTTGCTGAAAACGCACAATCATGGGACACATACCCAAAACCAAGCACCATGTCTAGGCCGACTCAATCCAAGGAGAGGGGTGGAATGTATCTTCTAAAAGAGGACGATGATATCAATACTAAAATGGCTTATCTCACCAGGAAACTCGAGGCCATGGAATTAAAGAAGGATAAGGATAGGGAAATTGTTTCCGGTATTTGTGGTCGCAACATTCATACTACTAGAAATTGCCCAACTATATCTACCTTTCAAGAGGTACTGAATGAGCAATCTAATGTCGTAAGAAAATTACCAAAGACCTTTCAGTGGGCCCACTTCTATATATACAATCCTGGTTGGAGAAATCATCCAAACTTTAGTTGGAGGAATGGACAAACTGCTACCCCTCAAGGTTTCTTCAATCAAAATCCAAATCAAGGGAAACCTCAAGAAGAACCGGTTCAAAATTCCACATAAGAGCTTACTCAAGCAATACAAGAACTTACAAAGTTTATGCAAAAGATGGATTCACGTATGTCAGTTATAGAAAATGGGATGCTTCCTGCTCAACCTCTCCCCAATCCTAAACCGCAATATGAGATAAGTGATCCAAGATTTTCAAATCAGATGGAACAAGCTAAATCTATCACCACTCTTAAGAGTAGGAAGACCATTGACAAAACCATTCCGATTAGGGTTGAAAAGCCTAAGGAACCGGAAGAGGACAAAGATGATGGATCTAGTCATGCTCTACAAGAATTAGAACTGGAACCTCAAGGGAAGCCGATTGCTCCATTTCCCCAACGGTTGGTTGCACTAAAACCTCTCTCTAACTCTCAAGACATTGTAGAGGTGTTGAAACAAGTGAAGGTCGATATTTCTCTACTTGATGCCGTAAAATAAATACCTTCATATATCAAATTCCTGAAAGACTTGTGTACGACCAAAAGACGGTAAAATATTCAAAAGAAAATCTTCTTGACTGAGAAAGTAAGTGTCATCCTAAAGCAAGATGTGCCACAACAATTTAAAGATCCCGGTAGCCCAACCATACCTTGTCTAATCAGGAACTACCGAATTGAGTACACACTTCTTGACTTAGGAGCAAGCGTAAATCTGATTCCCTACTCGTGTACAACAGGTAGGTTTGGGTGAATTAAAAACCACCTTAACCACTTACAACTCACTGATCGCTCTGTTCGTGTACCGAGAGGGATAATTGAGGATGTGTTGGTCCAGGTTGACAGATTTTACTACCCTATAGAATTTATCATCTTGGATATTGAACCCATCAGTAAGATGAGCACTCGGATTCCCATCATTCTTGGTCGCCCATTCCTTGCCACTTCGAATGCAATCATCAATTGCAGGAATGGAGTCATGAGTATGTCTTTCGGGAATATGACATTGGAGCTAAATATCTTTTTCAATATAGGCAGACGGTTAGAGGATGATGACGATTTCCACGACATTAACATGATTGACTCTTTCGTGGAAGATAGAACACCTTTAACATTATCCTCTGATCCTCTAGAAATGTGTCTGGCCCACTCCAATGATTTTGATGATGACATGATTAGGGAGATGGGTGCCATGCTTGATACTGCATCGGTACTTGAAGTTAACCGGTGGAGGCCAAAATTTGAAGAATTACCCCAAACCGATGTAGTGCCCTCTACCGTCTAGCCTTAAGGCATCGAAGCTTAACCTAAAACCGTTGCCCTCTGATTTGAAATATGTTTATTTAGGTCAAGATGAGACATACCCGGTGGTGATTTCTTCCCACCTTGAGCAAGAACAGGAGAATATACTCATATCTACTCTCATTGAGCATAAGGGAGCCCTTGGATGGACAATTGCGGACCTCAAGGGAATTGACCATTCGATTTGTACTCACCGCATTTATCTCGAGGATAATGCGAAGACCTCTCGGTAATCACAATGTAGACTAAATCCAAACATGAAGGAAGTGGTTAAGGCCGAGGTTCTTAAACTATTGGATGTGGGTATCATATACCCTATATCCGATAGTTAATGGGTGAGTCTAACTCAGGTGGTTCCTAAGAAGTCTGGAATCACCATTGTAGCCAATGCCAATAATGAACTCGTGCTAATTAGAGTTACTACTGGTTGGAGAATGTGCATTGACAACAGGAAGTTGAATACCGTCACGAGGAAGGACCACTTTCCTTTGCCCTTCATCGATCAAATTTTAGAAAGGTTAGCTGGTCATTCATATTAATGTTTCCTCGACGGATATTTGGGCTACAACCAGATAGAGATAGCCCCTGAAGATCAGGAAAAGACCACATTTACATGTCTCTACGACACCTTTGCTTTTCGAAGGATGCCATTTGGACTATGTATGTCCCTGCCACTTTTCAGCGATGCATGATGAGTATTTTTTTCTGACATGGTGGGGCAATATCTAGAGGCCTTCATGGACGACTTCTCTGTCTTCGGTCCATCTTTCAACGATTGCTTAAAGAATCTTAAATGTGTGCTCAAAAGATGTGAAGAAAAGAATTTGGTACTCAACTGGGAGAAGTGACATTTCATGATTCGTAAGGGAATTGTCCTTGGACATATCATCTCGTCCAAAGGAATCGAGATAGATAAGGCAAAATTTATCTCATGTCTAACCTAGCTCCCTCAAGAATGTACGAGATGTGCGATCCTTCCTAGACACGCCGATTTTTACAGAAGATTCATAAAGGATTGTAGTCTCCTATCTCGTCCTTTATGTAATCTACTTCAAAAGGATATACCATATGAGTAGACTGAGCAATGCCAGGAAGCTTTCACTAAGCTTAAGGGCATGTTAACTATTGCACCTATCATACAACCACCTGACTGGAGTCTTCCTTTTGAACTTATGTGCGACACATCTGACTATGCTCTTGGGGCGGTTTTAGGCTAGAGAAAAGAAAAGAAGCCCTACATTATCCATTACGCAAGTAGAACTCTAAATCTTGCCCAAGTGAATTACTTGACTATAGAAAAGGAACTCTTGGCCGTAGTGTTCACTTTGGACAAATTTAGGTCCTACTTGATCGGATCCAAGATCGTTGTTTACACAGATCATGCAACGCTCAAGTATCTTTTTTTTTTAAAACGATGTTAGCCCCCCCTGATAAGATGAATTCTCCTACTCCAAGAATTTGATTTAGAAATAAAAGATAAAAAGGGAGTAGAGAATGTAGTGGCTGACCATCTTTCTCTCCTTGATCTCCCTAATTCTCCTGAGATGACACATATCAATGATGTGTTCCCTAACGAACAATTGTTCAGAGTCTCTCATTCACCTTGGTTCACTATATTGCTAATTATCTTGCCACAGCTTTCACACCAACACATTAGACTGCGCAAGATAAGAAGAAAATTTTCATCGAGGTGCGTAAATTCTTCTGGGATGATCCATATTTGTTTAAATATTTTCCAGACCAAATCTTAAGGAGATGTGTGCCAGACGATGAGCATCAGAGTATCATCTCCTTCTGTCACTCACAGGCCTGTGGTGGGCACTATTCTGCTAAAAAGACCATCGCCAAGATTCTGTAGTGTGGCTTTTACTGGCCCACTATGTTCAAGGACACTCATGCGTTTTGTAAGGCTTGTGAGCGTTGTAAGAAGTTGGGAGCATTGTCCCATCGAAATATGATGCCCTTGAACCCCATTCTTATCATAGAAGCATTCGATTGCTGGGGCATCGATTTCATGGGACCATTTCCCCAATCCTTTGAAAATCTATATATTTTGCTCACCATAGACTATGTCACTAAATGGGTCGAAGCGATTCTGTGCCGGAACAATGACCATCGAATGGTCATTAAGTTTTTAAAAGAGAACATCCGTTCCCGGTTCGGAACGCCTCGAGCCATCATTAGTGATGGAGGCTCACATTTTTGTAATAGACCATTCGAGAATTTAATGAAGAAATATGGTATTTCTCATAAGGTGAGCACTCCATACCACCCACAAACAAGTGAGCAAACTGAGATTTTCAATAGAGAAATTAAACATATTTTGGAAAAGACAGTTAACCCCGACCGTAAGGATTGGTCAGTCCGATTGACCGATCCCTTATGGGCTTACCGTACTGCATTTAAAACCCTATTGGAATGTCTCCCTTTAGGCTTGCCTATGGGAAAGCTTGCCACCTACCTGTGGAGTTGGAACATAGAGCCTACTAGGCAATAAAAAATCTGAATTTCAATTTGAACAACGCTGGCTCGCTACGCAAACTTTAGTTAAATGAACTTGAAAAAATTCAGAACGATGCGTACGAGAACTCAAGAATTTACAAGGACAGGATGAAGGCGTTTCATGACCAACACATTCTGCGAAAATCATTCACGCCAGGTCAGAAGGTCTTTTGTATAATTCTTGATTACATCTCTTTCCAGGTAAACTTCGATCTCGTTGGACTGGCCCTTTCACTATTATCAATGTTTATCCTCATGGGGCTGTCGAGATTCGGAATCCAGATAATGGCAATGAGTTTAAAGTAAATGGACATCGATTAAAGCCATTTGTTGAGAAATTTGATTCCGAGGACATGTCCATGCCTCTGAATGATCCTGTTTACCAGGATTGATTTCCTAGTCTGATGGAGGTATAGGTAGGTTTACTGATTTCATAGGATTACGGTAGTTTGCCTTTTGTTGTTCTAGGATAGTCAGCTTTATGCTGTTAGGATAGTTTACTTTCCAGTTGTTTTAGGATAGTTTTCTTTTGTTGGTTTCACTCTTGCGCTGACCCATCTTCACGCTGAGATCTCTTTGCAAAAAAGTCGTTCAATTTCCTCGTCAGGTACTATCTTTCCATCACTTCTCTCTTACTTTCAGTGTCTCATATGCATTGCATGCTTATATCTTTTACATTGAGGACAATGTAGATTTTAGGTTGGGGATGGGAGATTAGGTTACCTAATCAGTATTTTTTCAGTCTTGAACAAAAATGTGAAAATTTTGAATTTTTTTTGAAAATTTTGTGAATTCGTGTGATTTTGAAGAATATTCTTGATTTAAGAAGTATAGATACGTAATATTGGAGATTTATGACTCTTGGATTCAGTTACCTGTTAAATTTCATAGTTACGTTTGGAGTATTACTCCATGATTAAAGTTTTAACATTGATTTAGTCATGATTTCACATATCACATCTACCTACACATTATGGTTTTAGTTCGATATTGAAGGGTTAACTTGGTAATCACTAAGCATGGAAGGAACCAAGCCTGGGGAATTTGTCCATCATGTTCTTTGGAAAAAAAAGAGAAGAATATCTAGCTAAAAAACAGTTGTCGTCGAAAACGGCTAGCTGTTAAAGATCTTTAAAAAGGTTGACACAACATGAAAGCCATCGATGGAAAAATTAAAATCTGGAAGAATAAAAAGGCAGAACTGTAAGGCAAGTTTCAGTTTAGACTTGGTAATCCGGAATGCTCTTTTTGGTTATCAATGTTATCATGAAAATTGAGAATTGGACCCTTAATTGTGATAAGTCGGAGTTGCACTATATACCCATGGAACTCAATGTATAGAAGTGTTCTAATTGCTGGATTAATACTTTGAACTTGACTATGAAGTTTTACCATGCGCTGAGTTCAGGAGAAAGTCTGCCCAACATTCATGAATCTTAGAATTCTATTAACTGAATTATTTTTCAAAACTACTTGAGTTTATAAAAATTGTCCCGTAATTCTTAAATATTTTTTGCATACTTTGCTCGGGACTAGCAAAATGCTAGTTGGGGATTGTGTTGAGGGTCAAATATTGCA
Source organism: Magnolia officinalis (assembly GCA_021015155.1). NCBI lineage: Eukaryota > Viridiplantae > Streptophyta > Magnoliopsida > Magnoliales > Magnoliaceae > Magnolia > Magnolia officinalis. The sequence goes on from JAJHSJ010000932.1 coordinate 12,132, forward strand.
TATTAGACTCCAATTATTACTTGGTTTTATGAACATAATAATGCTTAAATGTTATATTTTAATCGTGTTTGTGTTGCAAGGTGAATTTAAGAGCTTGTACTGAAAAGGGTGTTAAAGGCATGGATTTAACGCTCAATAATCACCAAGGCAAGGAACGGATCTTAGGAGACCGAGATTGAAGAATTTACACGCCAAAGATCCGAGAAAATCAAGTGATTGAAGAAAAAGAGGCCTGAAAATCGTCCTGAATGCAAGATCATAGGGTTCCCACCATCCGTTTGGCATGAAACTTCATATCCGGCCTGAGGACCATAAGTAAACGTACACGTCGAAATTCAGCCCTTGGATCTTTGTGGAAGTGGCCCAACGGACAAATCAGCCACTAAATCACTGATTTGGGGCCTACCTGATATCAGGATATGCTTTAATTTTGGTTATAACCCCTCAAATTAAATGACAAAATGGATGGATGGAGCGGGTTTATCATGAACATCATGATGGGCCCCACCTTAGGGTGTGTGCGCACCCAGCGCATGTAATCCCGCGACACACCGGACTGGACAGACCGGTCAAAGAGCCACTGTCCTGACCCCATCCTCTCTTACGCACAGTGTCCGCATGACCGGACTCTATGATGTGTAGTCGGTCACCACCATCGTCCCGATGGACGATTTGAACCGTCCATTTGATCCAGGGGGTAGCCACGACCCTAGCCATGGAGTCCTTTTGCTCCCATGCACGTGTACACATGCAGATCACCCTTAAATGAAGGATGAATGACAGTGCGATTTGATAGAGTGGGCCACACCAAAATCCGACCAAAACCCGACTAAAACCACCCCTTTTTAACCAAAATCTCGCTAGGAATCCAATGGACGGGGTGAATTTCTCTGAAAACACCACTGTGGGGCCCACCGAGAGCCCAGTGCAACTCCCTGTGTAAGGATATGCATGTCGTGAAATCCAAGATTTCCAGGCAGTTGCGGCCCACCATCCGTGATCGGATCAGCGATCCGGACCGTCTAGATGATGCATAGGCCCCGCACGACCCTAGCCAGGAAGAAAGGTCCGAGGTTTGGACAGCAAGCGTCCTAAAACTTTCATCCAAAAGCAACTTGTTTGCTTTTTTTTCAATTTCGCTGCGCACGCAACTTCTGTTGTAAAAGTTCTCCAGACTTCCCTCCTTACCACTCCACTCCACCGACAGAGGCTTGGTTATAAAAGGAGAAGAAAGGAGGGAGAAAGCCATTCATCGGACGTGTGGAGCAAAGGAAGAAGAGAGAGAGAGAGAGATCACGTGGAGCAGCCTTTTCAAAAGAGTTTTTTCCCCCTGTTTTGTTCTTGTTTATTTATGTTTTTCTTTAAGATTTTGTTTAATCATGCCTATGGTTAGCTAACCTCTTAGCTAGGGCTAAGAGGTGAAGCTTGTAGCGTGATAGGGCGTTGTTTATGACTTTGATTCATGTTACGTTGAACTATCCTTGATTTTGGTTTGATTAGGAATATTCATAGTTTTTAATGGTTTATTGTGACTTAAATTACAATGGATCTACAATAGCTTTGAGTATGTTCTTTTCATTATTATGATTGTGAAGTTAGGAAGCCCTGTTGTTCACCATCGTCTCATGGACATGGTTGGATGATGGAATCCTTCCTAACGTTCATAACTCTTTCAAATTGGTTGTGGATTGGTTAAATTTTGTTGTTTGCTTTGTCTCATGGGCATGGTTTTGTGATGGAATCAGTTCTAATTCTCATACCTCTCATCTCTTGAAAACTAGATCAAAGGAAGTTCAGATTTAGTTTTTAATGATATATCTTCCAACTGGATGAAGATGGGACTCTAAATCCAGTTGTGTCCTTGACTCAAGCATAGATCTCCCTGATCTCTACAAGTGGATCCTTGGAATCCTTAGTTTCCCACCTTTGAATTTCACAAGTTTTAGTTAAAGTTATTCACCATTATTCTCTTAAATTTTCCTGGTTTAGATTACATCTTCTTCTAGTTCTAGTTCTAGTTACTTTCAGATTACGTACAAGGTTAAGTCCCTGTGGATTCGACCTCGGTCTTACCGAGATTATTACTACATCGCAACACTATACTTGGGTTAGTGAACAGTAGCCGCTGAGGCTATGGCCGAAAGCGGAGACCCCTGGGAGGCCAAGATGAACGACTTGCGAGGCCAGATCGGCGACATACGACAGGCCTATCGTGCGAACGCTCCGACTTCATTGGAGGTGATTCTAGGAGAATCTGAGCCTCCATTCACAACCGATATCATGCGCGCACATATTCCACTGAGGTTCCGTATGCCTCAGATCACCTCGTACACCGAAACCACCGACTTGACCGAGCATTTAGAATCCTACAGGTCTTAGATGGAATTGCAAGGTGCATCAACCACTACAATGCGTCATGCATTTTCGTTAACCCTAGAAGGAGCAGCCCGATCGACTCGTTCGTGTAGCTCAGCAAAGCCTTCATCACCAACCTCATTGGGGGGGGGGGGAGAAAGCCTTAAATCAGCTTTCCATCTCCTCAATGACGTTCAGAAAGAAGGTGAGCTACTGAAGGATTACATTAAGCATTTCAACCTAGAAATGATGCCGGTGCAAAAGCATTCTGAGGACATTGCCTTGACAGCCCTAATGGGAGGACTTTGGGAAGGAAGATTCATCTTTTCGCTTGATGAAAATCCTCCGGCGACAATGGCCGACCTCCTTGACAAAGCTCAAAAGTACTCTAATGCTGAGGAAGTTGTCGCCTTACAGATGGCTAATCGGAACAAAGGGAGCTTGGCCAAGGAAAAATGGCCTAAGGAAGAACCCAATTCGGCCAACGAAAATAAGAGGAGAAAAGAAAACGTGCCGCAAAGGAATCAACGTCCGAGCAAGTGGCCCAATAACATATTCAACTCGTACACTCCTCTCAACAGGACACCCAAGCAAGACCTCATGGAGATCTGAGATAAACGGATCCTCAAGTGGTCAAACAAGATGAAATCTGACGGTGACAGGAGAGACAAACGAAAATATTGCCATTTCCACCGAGGCCATGACCACTCGACCAACGACTGTTTCGACCTTAAGGAAGAGATTGAGGCACTCATCCACAAGGGACACCTCCGAGAATATGTCAACAGGAGAGAGGAACGAGCTGATTCGAAGACTGAGAAACCCATCAACAACGAGCCGATCGGAGAAATCCGCATCATCTTCGGAGAGACGGGCGAAGGAGGTGACTCGAACCGAGCTTGGAGAGTCCACGCTAGAAGTATCGGCCACTCCAACTCAGAACATTAACTTCTCGTCACCACCAGACCCTTGAAAGAGCAGAAGGTGACATCTTGCAATCTAACCTTCACAGAAGAGGATGCCCGAGGAGTCCACCATCCCCACAACGATGTCACTATGACTATAGCTAACCAAAAAGTGTTTCGAATTTTGGTGGATACCGGGAGCTCGATAGATATCATCTTCGCCGAAGCGTTCGATAAAATGGGAGTAGGACACCTCGACTCTGGACCGTCAAAACTCGTCTGCTCGGGTTCGCAGGAGACAAGGTCACACCAAAAGGATCGATCCATCTCCCATTCACAGCTAGGGGGACAGAACCAAATAACAACCATGATCGATTTCCTAGTGGTTGACTGCCCGTCTGTCTACAATGCCATTCTTGGATGACCTTCGCTCAATGCTCTGCGGGTTGTTGTGTCGACATACCATCTTGCGATGAAATTCCCCACCAAGTACGGTGCTGGACTGGTCAGGGGAGACCAATAGGAAGCTCGACAATGCTATACCATGGCATTACGAACCTAGTAGCAAACGATGACGATCACCTCCCTTGATCCCTGAGAAGACTCAACCGAGAGAGGGTGTCCTATGGAGGACCTTGTATCCCTCCCGCTCGATGACTCAGATCCGACGGGTCGTCTCTAACGCGACCATTATAGGTTGAAAACAGACCTCACCGAGGAGCAGCACCACCTGTGATGCTCACTGGAGATGGATTCATTGGGATTCACTTAACACCTAGGAAGAAGAAATAGTTCGACAAAGCGAGGAGGCAAATGACCCCGCCCGACGATTAGGGCATCCCCTTTTATAGGGGAGCTACATGTACGAGCATTTATTGCCCCAATTAATGCACGGCCAAAAAGCGGCTCGTCGGCTCTCTTGTTTTGACATGCGATGCGCTCCCACTCACTGCATGACTCCACGACCGAGGTCAGGCCACGCATCAATGCCTCATTCGCCCGGCGCTGAAAAGACACCCTGTCAGCCCACGTGACCTCGAGCCATGGCACACCACCTCGATGGCTCTATACCATGATTACTGATACGCCTCGATATTTGGACTTACCGCCTTATTTAGTATTAATAGAGGGATAACCTGGCATCTTGAGCAATAATAATCTGACCTGACCAGGTTCGACCTACTTCTCGAGCCTGTTCTACCGACTTGGAAGTAGGGTGGCTTACTGTTATGAGGAAAATGGACCGACTCATAGAAGAAAAGTCAGGTCAGAAACCCACATATCCAACTCAATAAACTGTTCCAAAACCTAGGGAATGAGAACGAGTTCGATGGCGCAAGTACTATAAACCCTGAGGAAGCCCAACCTCCCGACTAAGCAGGTGGGTCGGTACAACCTAGGTCGGCACTTGAGGTCAGCACATCAAGGTCGACACCTCAAGGTTGGCCCTTAAGGTCGGTACCTCAAGGTCGGCACTCAAGGTCGGCATGGCCCAGATCTCCTACTTCTCTCTAGATTAGGAGACCGATAAACCCATGTATAAGCAATGGAAAGAGGCTATAAGAACTCATGAAGAAGTTAAAGGCTATAGAAATTTTGCATCATAAAGACCTTTATAAATGGAAGGCTATCACTTTGTTTGGCATACGTGGACGAGCTCCCTCATGTCCCCGGACAATACTCAGCACGTCCTCAGCGTGCAGCCATTTCCTTGGTCTGACCTTAATTAGAAGTCGGTCTAATTAAGCTCTGTCTCCAACTACATCTGTACGCCAATTCCGAATGGTCCGACCTTATCTAAGGAAGATAAGTTCGAGATCCTCTCCGAAGATCACGGGATTCATCCGTGATATAATCGTGATCCCGAGATCCTCTTTGGGGATTTCTGGGGATCTTCCTACTTAATAGGGAGATCTCATCTATGTCACATCCTCTCCTCAACTATAAATATGAGAATCTATAATGGTGAGAGGCACACACTATCTTTAGTCTTAAACCCTCGATATTCAACTAGACCCAGATCCTGTTCCTGACTTAGGCATTCGAGGGTCCCCTGCTCTAGCCAGGGTCTTCTTTGTCCATTCTTTGTGCAGGTAAACAGGTATAGAAAGGGGCTAACCTGATTTTTGCATCAACATTAGGTAAATTTTAATAATAATTAAAGTTCAAACTTAATAATTTTAAATAGCTTATTTAGCTAAAGATAATTTAGGAAAAATTTTAGTTTAGGAATATTAATGTATGATTAAGTAATTTAACATAGATTTACTTCAATATTGTTTAACTTAGTTTGATAATAGTAATTTAATTAAATTATGAACTTTAGGGTTTGATTATGAATTTTATGTATTATAGAATTAATTTTGATTAGAAATTTTTAATTTGAAATTAATTCTAAATAAACAAAACAAATAATAATTTATTCTAATATAATAATTAAGATTAATCAATCGGATTTTAAATCTTGAAAATTAGTGATTAGTATAGAGTTTCAATATATGTAATTACCTAATCATAATAGACAAAAGTGTACTAATAGAAGAATTGAATTAAGATTTATTAATATCTCTCTTAATTCAACTATTAGGGTTAAAATAAGTAGAGAGAGAATCTGATTAATATATTTAGTAGAGATTTTTCTTTAATTTATTAGAAGGAAGTAAATAATTATTATAAAATAGTCAAACTTTATTCATGTATTACTAAATTAATTAAATTAGAATTGGTTAAATCTAAATCATACATTAATTTATTTGGATTTCGGATTTAATATGGGTTACTTTTAGGAGTTCCTACTCTTTAATGATTTACAATTTTATAAAGAAATTTTAATTTAATTTAAATAAAATTTTAATTTTAATTTTGATAAATTAATTATTAAGTTATATTAAAATTTTAATTCTGAATTTATAATCGAGGATATCTCTATTACAAAGTTAAGCATTAATTCTCATTATTTCTTTCGACTCTAAATTTAAGAAATAAAATTACCATCAATTAATAATATAGGAATTCAGATTAAATATTAATATTTATAAATTCTTAGGTTTAGCATACTTGAAAAATTAAATAATCTATATTATAAAATAAATCACGAAGAAATCTTGTAATTCAAGTTGATAACTATTCCAAAAAATTACATCGATAATCCTATGCGATTAAAATCGCGCCGTATTGAAATCCTAAAATTTTTAGGGTCTTATATATATATATATATATATATATATATAATATATATATTTATATATATATTATATAATATATATATTATAATAATATATAGTATATATAATATATATTGAGCAAACCTTAATTATTTAAATATGAAAATTTTGGATTCTTTATTATTTGAGATTTTTTATGTGTCTTTTAAGAGATTCGTGTTGTAATCCACTTTTCTACGCACCATTGTACGTTCGAACAAATCTTCAGGAAATTGTATGATAAATTTAGAAATTAAAATTTTAATTATTTAATTTTAAATTTTTATTTAATGGTTGTTAAACCTTACAATGACTTCTATGCATAATTTGATAATAATAAAAAATATGTAATGAATGCCATGTAGTTTGTTACTGACCTGCAGTAAGTTGCATATTCAATAATTCCGATTTGAATGGATGGTGGTCACTCATATCATATACATATTTATTTTAATTAAGAATGAAGGTGGAATGCGGGTGCATTGTCGTGGGAATGTCCCTAAAGGAATAAGATAGCAAGTAGGGCGATTGTGTCCCTTGAGCGAAAGACCCTAAAGCCAGGAAGTAGGGCGATTGTGTCCCTTGGATGAAAGACCCTAGAACCCACTCGATCCTTTGAAGTATCCTTGTGTTTACGGCGTATGAGTACAATGTGTGCGCGGATATATATCAGGAGTACCTAGAGCAGTGTCTGACTAGCTAATGCCAAAAGGGTCCCTCACCATGAAGTACCGGTGCGTGGACGTTAATTCAATGTGGTCATTCACTTGGGTACAGTATTGTAAGAAATAATGGTTATTTAATTTTATTTATTTATTAAATTCATGAAAAGTTTGGCATTCAGAGCATCTTTACAATTCCAGTATTACATTCATCTCATCTTTTAAGATTCGGTTCTTTAATTTGTTTTTGAAATTTAAATAAAATTTTCATTATTTATACATTTTGTATAATTTGAAAATTATATTGGGTTGGATATGATCCCACAAGCTGTTACGCTCACACCCACATTAACAGTGTTTCATGGCTCAGAGATTAGTCAGGGATGAAGTGGTGTGACGATTTAATCGTCTATCTAGTCGTAGTGATATTTTTTATTTATGTTAGAAAAAATGTATAGTGAAAAACTTAAAAGTGAGTCTAAACATTGTATTGGATGAATATTTGATTTATTGCAATGTATTTTTTTATATTAAATTTACGGTTGAGAATGTTTAAAATTTAATCACAACCTGGGATTCAAAGTCATGTCTGGCCAACTTGGGCACCAAATTTTGGGGCATGACATTGTAATTACAATGAACCCTCGATGTAGCAGCCATTTTATGTATTGGAGTAAATTGAATTTTATCGTAGACTTACCATCTTGTGTATCGTTTGTGCCTATGTGGCTTTTGCAGATAATTCCTTTTTATTGCATCCTTTGATGGATGATTTGCTCTATGAGGCTTCAATTTAACATTGCCCTATGTGGCTTTGCTTTAATATTTGACCCATGTGGTTTTGATTGGATATTTTCTCTACGTGGCTTGATGAATTATTTTCGTATAACCTTGCGATGGTAAGTCCCACTCGTTAAACTATGATTGACCACTAGTTGGGGAAGTTACCATTAAACATTCTATTGTTGGAGTCTTATGAGCCGAGGATAATGGTATGGGACACTATGCCCGAGCTGTCGGCCTATGCTGAGTGCCGAGCCCCCCATGGTGACTTTCGAGCTTTCTTAAAATGACTATTTGAAATGGGAATAATAATGGTTGGACTAATCATGCATTTCATGGCATGCGGACTTTTCTGAGTGTCTAGTTCTCCTTATGGCGTACTTTAGAATACTTTTTCAGGAGGTTAGTTCGCCTTGGGTGTCTTCCTTGTATGGTATTTTCTGGGTGGCTAATTCTCCTTAGGGCATACATTTGAGTACTTTTCGGGTGGTTAGTTATCCTTGGGTGACTTTTTTGCCAGCTGGTTGTGCATCCTCAAGTCTATGAGCATGTGCATACATTCATACATTTAAACAAGATTTCTCGAATGTTTCGTACGATGTGAATTGCTATATTTGATTGTTTTTAACTATACTTAACTAATGCGATAGTGTGTAATCTTGAGGGGAACTCACAATAAGCTGGCCACTCATTATTTGAAAATATATAACCGTACAGGTAGTGCCTGTGGTTTAAATGATACTCATGTTCAGATGGATGAGGAGTCGAGGACAAATGTCAGGGATGCATGACTGTATCTACTCAAGAGAAGATGTGTGATCATGCAGCTTAAGCCTAGCTGTATATTATTCGGTTTCATATACTAAATTGTGTATTTCCTGTAATTGTAAGCATTGACACATTGATTTGTATAAGCCTTCGGGCAATCACTTGAATATGTGGATATGTATATTTGGACTTCCCATTATGTTTGATTTGTTCCTCTTTTGCTAAATTGGTAAATATGAAAAAGGAAAATAAAAGGAAAAAAATATGTAAACTTGGACTATTTTTAAAGGTTAACATTCGGGTTTATGGAAACGGGGTCTTACAATTAATCCCATTTAACAACTAAGAAAATCCTGTTTGTTGCAATCTAATTGGGTCACATCATCACACATTGCATTTAATGCAGGTACTGACAACATCAGTTACGATGCAGGAAATACAATTTCATACCATTCAATCCCACAGACTTAAGTGTTTTACGCCTGGATGCAGATTGTGTACTACCTGCTTGTATTGACATGATGAGATTTGATTGGAAGTAAGCCTCTGTTAGAGATGAGCCTATGTAAAGCATGTTCTAAAGGAATATGGATTATGCGAGTTTGGGTAACAACTAAGTGGCCCTGAGGTCTACCTTGATGAATGTGTGTATATCTACTCCGTCTGTCAGTTTTTCTTGCTCATTTCAAGTCAATGTTTCAAAAATGAAGTAGATGCAAATCTCAAGTGGAATACACCACATGAAATAGGGGTCATTGAACTCCTGCCATTAAAAGTTTACTAGGGTCCACTGTAATGTCTATTTGCCATCCAATATGTTAATAAGGTCACAAAGACATGCGCAAAGGGAAAACACAAATATCAGCTTCACTCAAGACTTTTGTAGCCCATAAAAAGTTTTTAATGGTCCATGACCATTCTTTCCTTTCCTGTGGTCCATTACTTCATTTTTGGACTTGTCTTAAAATGATTTAGAAAAATAGATGAATGGAGTAGATATAAAGAGCATACATCAAGGTGGGCTCTACGGTCAGGGACTCACTACTAAGCTTTGACCGAGACTCACCTAAACCCCGTCGGTTTGGAAGTTGTTCGGTCTCACTTGTGATGGAGTTTTCCTCCTTCGGTCAGAGGAGATGTGGTGCGGTTCGGATGCCACCAATAGTGGAATCATGGCGTTGATCGACCAGTTGAGAGCACTGCTCGATCGGTCGAGTGGTGCTCGACTCAAAGTATAACGAGCAATGAGTTTCGGATCTCCGAGGTGCTCGACCAGTCGAGGGAGGCGCTTGACCGGTCGGGTGGGCCGCTCGACCGATTGAGGACCCAGGTCGAGGTTACACAGATTTGAGTCTACATTTTCTGGGGACTACGAAAATTTGAGGCGGTTTCGCAAGAGGTGCGAAAGGGAGTTGTTTAAACTATAAATAGGGGTCCCCAGGGCTTTTCTAGGGCATGCAAGAGGTAATGAAAGAGGGTTTCCTCAAGCTTTGCAAGGGTTTGATAAAGGGTTTAGGGCTATCAAAGGTGTGAGAGAGAGAGAGAGAAAGAGAGAGGAAACTTGTGGAAGGGAGGTTCTGCTTGTAGAGGTGATCTACTATGCACTCGACATCTTAGCGCTTCTACGTTCTCGTAATCGGTGAGATCTCTCCGTTTTTCTTTACTATCTTATTGTTTATCCACTCCTGCGTGAGCGAACAAAGTTTGATCCAAGCAATGTGTGCTTGTGATCAGTCGTAACGTTCTACTTCATAGTGGATTGTTGATCTGGACCAGGTCCCATGGTTTTTACCTCTTTGAGGGTTTTCCACGTAAAAATCTCTTGTGTCGTGTGGTTTGTGCTTTTGATTTATTTTATTGCTTTATTATCCCATAATTCTGGTGTTTTTGGGAGGCTAGATCCTAAGGTTTTATGCAACAGCCCTCAACAACTTGACCTAAGCGAATTGGGTAATGACCCAACACTATCCCTAGTGATTGAACTTTGTGGGGGCCCCACCGTGATGAATGTCTTTATCCACGTCGTCAGTCTGTTTTCTAGCTGTTTTGAGTAAAGTTGTACACGTGTCGAATTGAGTTGAGCTTGGCCTAGCTCGACTCAACTCAATTAGCAGCTTGGGCTAGCTTGAGCCAAGTTTGAACCGAGCTTGAGTTCGATCTTTCCAGTCAAGTTTCAGTTTGAGCCTATGAGTTGAGTTTAAGTTTAGGTTTTATAGTTTTTAATATATAATATATAATATATAATTTATTTAAATATATAATTATATTCAAAATATTTATACTAAGTAAACTCGATCCTAGTCGAATCGGTTCGAACAAAGTCAAGTTTGAGTCAGGTTCTGACCCAAGGCGAGTTGAGTTCGGCCTAGCTGAGGCTCGGGTTGAAATTTTTTCTAGCTCCAAAATATCAACTCCACTTGGATCGAAACCGGTTTCGAGCCGGGTCAAATCCAACTTTTAAAAGTCCAGTCAAGTGAGTTAACCAAGGTAACTCGATTTACATACAACTCTAGTTTTGGAGCACGAACCCAGAATCGAAGCACATCCAAAGCTCAACGGAACCACACTGCGGAAACTGTGGGATAACATTTGTAGGCCCAATGCTAATTTACCATGCAATCTATTCATTAGGTCACCCAAACTTAAATATGAAGGCTGTTCATGGGTCACCCAAACTTAGAGGAAGGGAAAACAGAAAAATCAGCTTGATCCAAGACTTCTATAGCCCCCAAGAAAATTTTCAACGGTCGGCATTTAATCCCCAATGTTCCTTGTGGTGTAGTACACTTCAGCATTGGATATGCTTCAGTATTGAGCTCATCCCTTAAAATGAGCTGGGAAAACGGATGGACGGTGTAGATAAAGCACATACATCACGGTGGGCCTACCGAGTCTGGTCACGTCGATATGGTTGGCTTCCGTATTCCATCGGGCCCACCGTCTAATCAAATTCCGCCCCGTGTGGGAGGGGCTTTACGCACGTGATTCTAGCTCGGATCCGCTCTTCCATGCCTCTCTCTCGGCTCTCGCCATGCACGGTACGTAACTCGCGATTTTGACGTGAGAAATTGCACGTGACCGTGAGAACCGTGCTGCAGCTTCTCGCAAACTTGAGTCAACTCACTGTACTCTTCCCCTTCCTGCGTGTGCACATTCCCAGGGCGTGCCCTTCCATGCAAGTCAAGCCCATGCAGCCACCAATGGCCCAACTGTGTACAGTGAACGTGGACATGTTAATCGGATCTTTTCAACCATCCATTTTCCTTGTGTGAGATTCCAGATCCATCATCTGATTATGATCCAGTCCGTTTATCCAATTATCCGCATGGTTGACAGGGTACTATTCCCGGATTTCTTTCAGATTGGACCATCCTATGCGTTTCATATTTACCTTTTTTTTTTTTCAGACTCAACCGTCTATTCTGAACCACTTATCTAACGGTAAGGAGCTTCCAAGATCTTTGACCATGATCCATCTAATGTTGGTACTGAATACCCTTTGATGAAGGGTTTGGATCATTAATCACGGATCTCAAACTTACGGGTTGGTGGATCAAGAGACTGTTTAGATCGTGATGGGTAGATTTGGAATAATGGCAATGTGGTAGAGTAGGGAGCGGATTAGGTGGGGTCCGGCCTCAACCAACATGGTGGGGCCTGACCGTGGGTCCCACCTTCATGTATATGAATTATATCCACACTGTTCAACCGTTTTTTCAGATCATTTTAAAGCATGATATAAAAATGAAGCTGATCTGGACCACACTACAGGAAACAATGGTGAGTGACCATTAAAAACTTCTCGTGGGCCACAAACATTTTGGATCAAGCTGATATTTGTTTCTTCCCTTCATCCAGTTTTGTGTGACCTTATCAACAGATTGGATGACAAATAATTATTACGGTGGGCCTTACGAAGTTTTAATAGTAAGTATTCAATCACCACCCTTTCCTCTAGTGTGGTCCACCTAAGATTTGTAGTTGCTTCATTTTTTCTGATCATATACTAAAATGAGCTGGAAAACGGGTGGACAATGTGGAAATACTACCCATCCATCAAGGTTGCCCCCCCAGCCCTAGCATCACCTAAGATGGTGCGACCTTTACCATGGGGCCGGCCGACCTTGGTGTATGTATTCTATATCTATACTGTATATCCATTTTTTAATATCATCTCAGGACATGAGCCCAAAAATAAAGAAGATCTAAATCTAAGGTGACCATACTATGAGAAAAGTTTGTGATTGTACGCCCTACCATTAAAAATTTAATAAGGCCCACTGTTATATTTCCCTAATGATTAATTTCCATCCAACCTGTACAAGAGATCACATAAACTTCGATGATGGGGAAAAACAAATATCAGCTTAATACAAATTTTTTTGTAGTCCATTAACAATCAGTCACTACTCTATCCTATGGTATGGTTCAGCTGATAATTGTATATGCTTCATTTTTGGACTCATACCCTAAAATGATACGAGAAAACGGATGAACGGAGCCGATATAAAACATATATACTAAGGTGGACCCCACAGTAAGGGCCGCCCCATCTTGGGTAAGGCCGAGGCCGCACTTAATCCGCTCCCAGTGGAGAATGCGTGCCCCGCGTGATACCGCGCGTGGGGTTACCGCGATTGGACAGCATGCGTGTGAGATCTGGGACCAATAAAGGCTTGCGTTGCCGTCGCAGCTTGTTTTTAACTGAACTTTTAAAAAGACTACATGCTGCAAGATACAGTAAAGCAACGCCGGCTATGAGCTTTATTGATGGGGGTGCTTTTTACGCGGGAACCGGATTGTGTCCTGCCACCGCCTGGACAATGATCTATCCAAGTAGGGCTATGTGGGGACCACTGTGATGCATGGGTTTTATCAATACCGTTCATCCATTTTCACCGGATCATTTAGGGTACAAACCTAAAAATGAGATAGATCCGACGATCAAGTGAACCACAAGGATTAAATTCCCACCATTAACAACTCATTGGGAGCTATGGAAGTTTTGGACCAAGTTGAAATTTGTGTTTTCTCTTTGTTGGGGAAAAATATGACAAGTCCGGAGACCCGGTTATGGAATAGACCAACCCTATTTACACTGCACGGGATTCCGAGGCAATAAGCCCCGATCGAGGGAAAAGAATGCCTCAAGGAGAGACTTATCTCGGATGGTAAGGAATGAACTCCGACCAAGGTTTACAGAGTCACGAGCCATAGGCGAAATATATAAGGCGCATGAAGTTGACTTGGATAATGAGGTAGCAACGTCTAAAGGGACCGATTAAGGCCCAAATGCTAGAAGTCTCCCGACAGACCATAAAACCGTCCCATATTAAGTCGGTTACAGTATCGGCTATCGGATTAAGAAATGATATCGGTTATAGACCGACTCTATTTCATCCGATAGAAGGCAAAAAGCTCAATCCTTGCAGCCAGCCGAGACTCGTTTATTACCAGAGACGGTTAAGGCCGAGCTGAGCGAGGAAGAGACGGTGTTGTAACATCCCGGATATTTGCCAACCTGAAATTAGACGTCCTTAGGCAATGGGTCGATCCTAACACCTTATTAACTTGTCAGAACTCAATCCCACAGCCTAAAATCACTTTTTAACCCTTTTCCTTCACAAATTTCACCTTTCACTACCTTATCCTTCAAAAGTAACTAAGTGCTAAACTAGATTAGCTACGAAATCCGATCGATCTACTTTAAATACGATCTGTAAGACCCAAAACTTGTAGAATCATTGACGCTAGGTTACCCTAAAATCTAGGATCAATCTCATTACCCGGCTGCTCTCGGGAGCACATTGAAACTCTGTATCAGATCTGGACGGCACGTTGGAAGTTCGATTAACAAGAAGTTAAACGGTTAGGATTGCCTTGCTGGGCTTGATAACCATCTCGAAAATCAAATCCAGATAGTGTCCTAGTGCTATTCGCTTGAGCCTGGAGTGAAGAGTGTGAGAAAACCTGGTTTTCTTTAAAAATTAAATCAAATTTAAGTAATCTGAGACTTGATGTTTGTGGGCCAAATATAAGCAATCAGACCATCGGAATCTGACCCAAATACACCCTCGGATCAGGAAACATTTTTCATACATGTCTGTGTATTTGTAACCTTGATCGAGTTTCAATGACCGTTGAACTGAAACTGGTCCGCCACGTGCGATCTGGAAACCTGACTGGAACGAAACCTCAGATGAACCTAGATCCAGTGTTAGTGAGCTTAAGTCCGACCGTACACTGAAAAGGGGCCGCCAGAAGTGCTCCGTTGAGACGGAACAGACCCACTTTGGCTATAACCTAAGTATACCTTGACTCCGAGTCTATTTCCGTGAGTTCTGGACCTATATAAAGACCTTAAACCCTCTCTCATTTCTCCCATACGAATTTGAGAAAACCTAAGAGAGAGAAGAGAGAAAAGAGAGAGAAAGTGTGAGAGAAGTGGGAGGATCTCCCTGATACTCTACCCCGCCGCTATCTAAGCTTAACCATCCCGTTCTAATCACTTTTCCGGCAATTTCGGCTTTGTTTCTAGGTAAGAAAACCCTAACCCTAACCTATTGATTCAAGTAGTGAAATAGCTAACGTAACTCGTGATTTAGGTCATCATATCGGCGTTGACGAAGGCTTAGAGATTCTAGCGTATTCGTTACGATTCTACGGCATAAGGTGCGGACTTTAGATGTATAGGTTTTGGTTTTCAACTCTTTCAATGTCAGATAATGATAGATTCATGATCTGGATGCTATTGCACATGTACAAAGTGTTGTCCGTTTCGTTTTTCAGATATATGTTAACTATGTTGAATATACTGTATTCCTCATATTTGTAGAAAATACCGTATACGTATGAAATACGGATTTGTGTTTGCCATGATTAATTGTTGTCTATGTATGATAGATACATGTGTATCAACTTCTGGGTGAACGGATTAGCCTAATACATGTTTTATCAACATACGTTGAGTATGTTATATTGTGTAGCCTAAGTGTTTGTTGAAATGCCTGAATGAATATGGATTTATGATTTGTGCCTGCCATGTATATTGAATGCAAGATCATGATTGAAGTGTACTAGACAACCCCTTCGCGAAAGGATTTGCCCTAAATTACGCCACAACCAATGCACATTATGTATGTTAAAGTGTGTAGTCCAAGTGTTTGTGAAAATGACCGAATGAATATGGAACTTGGATTCATGCTTGCTATGACTATCCGTCGTGGGGGCACGCGTGTTATAAATGGGGCAACTCCCTAGTGAAAGGATTTGGCCTAATACCTATGTGATCAACATATGTCATGTATGTTGATGTATGTGGTCTAAAGTGTTTGTTGAAATGTCTAAATGAGTAGTAGTTAGTAAATTGTAATGTATAAGGGTGTTGAGATATGATTCTTAAATCCTTTAACTATGTGTATGATTTCTTTAGATATCTGTGTGATTAGGAATTGAATATGTATAAACTCATGCTTATGTTGTACTTCATAACATGCTCAACTGATTGTACGATTTTATCTATGTAATGCATAAGTTTAAATTCATGTTTAAGTTGTATTCCATAAAGGCCGTGAAGGGTGATGGGGGAGTGGTGTAACGATTCCGTGCAACAGCCCTGGTAGCCCTAAGCGGTCCATATCAAACTTTGATTGTGTGGTTTGAAATGTTGATCCATTACTGCTTTAACTATCTGTAATTGAATGTGATTGGGGCTATTGTACAGTCCAGGCAATCGGTAACGGGATTGAATTCGTGGCTGAGATTCATTCACCACGTGAGATGTGTTCAATGAACCCGAGTCGTACTTCGGTTGGCGATAGTGGTTGGCCACACGAAGGGCTTATGCACTTCATGTTGCCCAACTTGTCGTGCGCTTGAGCTAGCCGAGCTCATCAAGAAACCCGATCTGTCTAATGTATGTTCACCATGTTTGGACGCCACTGCTTGAACCTAAGGTACCAAACTTACCAGTGCAGCCCGTTAACCTTGGTACCTCGATCGATAAGACTCATGAGCCGGGCATGGTGGTATGGGACTCGTGTTCGAGCTGTTGGCCTACGCTGGGGCGATGTGCCTCCCCGTAGTGACCAGTAGCAACCCAGACTCGTGAGCCGAATACGGTGGTATGGGACACTGTATTCGAGCTGTCGGCCTACAGTGCTTTGATGGGTGATGGGAGAGTGGTGTAACGATTCCGTGTAACAGCCCTGACAGCCCTAACCGTACCAGGTGTAGTGACCTCAAGCATACTTTGAATCTGTGGAGAGGCGACGAGCCTTTTCGTAATAAACAGAGTATAAACTAGGCCTGTATTGATAAGGTGATGGGCGAGCAGTGCAACGAGTGAGTGTAACAGCCCTTGCAACCCTTTACAGCGACCTAGAACCGCATCATCGTATGAGAGTATCTAGGACTGACGACCCTAGAATGGATCATTGTTTGGGAATGATATAAGGGAGGTACCTTAGTTTCCCAATACTGCTGTATGAAAAGGACTAATAACAACTCGGTAATCATGCTCATCATCGCACTGCATGTGCCTGGAAGATGTGGAGCACTGAGGGATAAACGCATGCCGCGGACGTAAGATGGTGTCGCATGAGGGAGTATGTTGGTGAGGGCATGCATCATGATTGCATTTTCATACTTGCATTAACAAGAGTACTTAGGATTGTTGATTATACTGCTTTATCATTACTGCTTGACTGTTTTGATAACATGTTAACCTATGCTTTACTGTTCCACTGAGTTGATCACTCACTCCCACGTTACGGGACGGTGTTCTGGACACACCAACCAGACCCTGTTGTAGCTACAGGTGATAGCGATGCTTATGAGGCGGAGCCGGACTTTTGTGACGACGAGGATGCTTTCTCGTATATGCTGTTTTCTGGCGGCTTCATGTGAGCCGTGTCTTGATCGACGGGGTTTAGGGATGTCGACTAGATGACCTTACACAATTTGGTATATTTTGATATTATACTTGTAATTCATTAACCTGGTAATGTTATCACACTCTGGAGACTCAGCACAGTTTATATTATTATATTTCATATATCTATCAAAGTCTTCCGCTTGCAATTTAACTGTCTCTGGAGTATGATATTGCTATTTTGGTATAATCCCATTCATGTTTCAATGCTCTCATCATGATCATCATCATCTATGTTGCATAAGTGATGCGTTGGAACTCGGGCGCTGAGCTTTGCTCGACCCCCTATTTTCAGGGCGTTACAGGTGTAAACACAAATACCGTCCTGAAAATCTTGTGAAAGGATTCCCGACTCGAAAGATTTCGGGATCGGGAAAAATCCATAAACGGATTACAATTAAATCAAATCTCCGAGATACTCGGAAGAGAATCCCTGCACAACGGGACCCTCCCATTCCTATAAGAACAGGAAATCTCTACAGTAAAAGGTACGCAGAAAAACTCTTCTAAAAACCCCTTTACATGATCCTGTCCCTGACTTTAGCATCGGAGGGTCCCCGGCTCTAGCTAGGGTCTCCTTTTTCTTCTCCTTGTGCAGGTAACAGGTCGGAGGAGGACTCACTAGTTTTTTGCATCAACAGTTTGGCGCCGTTTGTGGGAAACGATACGAAAAGTCGTTTTCCAGGTTCTATCCAGAAGCTTCAAACGAGTTTTAATGGCGATAACTAGAAGAACTGTTCAAGAGGAGCCGAATGAGGTCGCTGTCACTGGACCACCGGGTCCGAACGGGGCTCAAGGAGTTAAGAATCTACCCGACAACCGCTAGGGTTCCGAAGCCCATTCGACAACCTTTGCTGCGACTAGGAATACCCAGCGAAATCGAGGTAATGGAGGATTAGACAGGGAGGTCCAGGAACTCAGATCCGATATAAACATCATGAAGCAAATGCTGGAACAAATTCATCGTCAGCAAATCCCGTTACCTCAGCGTAACGAAGGTTAGGCGACGAACGCTCCACAACAACTTGCCAACCCTCAGCCTGTTGCTCCGCAGTCTGCCCCTCAACAAAGTCGGCACCATGGCCCGTCCGAGCCAGCACCCGCTCATTCTGTGACTGCTCGGTTACCTAAAACCGATCTTCGATACAAAATAGATAGGAGAAGGCGCAACAGGTCTTCGGTTGAGGGAACGACAGAAAGTGACGTACCCTGGAAAGTCGACCTCCAGGACTTCAGGAGGGAAGTGCGGGAAGAGATTGAAGACATGAAACAAGGCCGAGATACACATCAAACAAGGTCTGAGGCAAGAGCGTCCCCATTCGTATAGGAGGTAATGCAAGCTCAATTACCAGAGCAGTTTCGTCTTCCGCAGATTACACCACCCTTCACAGGCAAAACCAACCCAACAGAACACATTGAATCCTTCAGAACGTACATGGAACTGCATGATGCCTCGGATGCTGTGAGTGCCGGGCATTCTCTCTTACTTTAGCTGACGTAGCTCGACTTTGGTTCAAACAGTTAAAAACTAAAGTCTATTAGCTCGTTCTCGGAACTCAGTGATGCCTTCCTCACCCAATCATTGGTGGGAAAAAGAAGCTGAAGCCACCCGCGCATTTGAATAACATAGTTCAAAGAGAAGGAGAATTGCTGAAAGATTATATTAAGCGCTTTAATTTTGAATCACTCCTGGTTCAGAAACATTTGGATGAAACAACGCTTAACTCGATCATGCAAGGCGTCAGAGATAAACCGTTTCTGGCGTCCCTGGATAAAACCCACTAATGACTCTGGCAGAATTTATGGCCTGGTCAGAAAAGTATGCATATGCTGAAGAAACTCGAAACCTGCGCGAAGCCGCTCAGAACACAAAAGCCCCAGCCAAAGAGTCAGCCAGAAAAGAAGTTGACTTGGCTAGTGGAAAAAGCGTAAAGATGATCGGACACGTGATGAGCATAAGTTGGGTAAACGGCCAGATCGTAAGTTTGCAACGAATACCTCTCTCAATAAGTCACAAGAGCAGGTTTTGATGGAAATTAAGGGTGAATGATTCGTCAATTGGCCAAATAAACTCCGAGGTAACCCGAACCGACGGAATAAGGATAAATATTGTCATTATCATCGTGATCACGGGCACAATACAAGTGATTGTTATCACTTAAAAGAAGAAATCGAGAGGCTCATCCAAGAAGGTCGACTCAGAGAGCATGTCGAAAGGACCGGGACTATGGACGAGCGACAGGGTAATAATTGACCCACCGAGAAAATTCGAACAATTGTAGGTGACCCTCGAGGTGGGGGCGACTCAAACAATGCTCGAAAAAATTATGCCAGGAGTATCACTCGCGCTGAATCTAAGATCTTGATCTTAGCTCGGCCTCCGAAGGAAAAGAAAAGAGAAAGGTATTGCATATCCTTCACCGACGAGGATGCCCGAGGCATCTATCATCCGCACGATGATGCACTGGTCATCACGCTAACTATAGCAAACCACAAGGTATTCCGCATTCTCGTCGACACAGGGTCGTCTGCAGATGTACTGTTCACTCAGGCATTCGACAAAATGGGAATTGAACGATCAGCTTTACGGCTGGTTCACACCCCATTGATCGGATTCTCGGGAGGACGAACACTCCCTGAAGGAGTCATTTCATTGCCTCTCATTGTGGGGAAACCTCCCCACCAATCAACAATAATGGTCGACTTTCTGATAGTTGATCAACCATTAGTTTACAATGCGATACTCGGCCAACCTTCTCTGTCTCTTCTCCAAGCTGTGGTTTCGACCTAAAGGCAACCAACAGGATGCAAGACGCTGCTATGCCACGGCCGTGAAAGCTCCCGCTGAGGTATCCACGATTTAATCATTGGATCCTCGTACCGAGACCCATGAGCGAGGACAACTGGTGGAGGATCTTATCATGGTGCCATTGGTCGAGACAGACGAGTCCAAAACAGTATAGATCGGCTCGTCTCTGCAGTCTCCCGTGAAAGAAACTTGATAGATATAGATCTACCGACGATAGATGTTGATGTATTAGCATGGAGTCACGAAGACATGCCAAGAATTGACCCGTCGGTGATGACTCATCTACTTAACATTGATTTGACTTATCGGCCGATCCGACAGAAGCGACGTCCCCTCGAACCTGAAAGGTACGCTATCATTGAAGAAGAGGTCAGCAAGCTCCTCAGGCCAAATTCATAGAGGAGATATACTATCCAGAATGGGTAGCTAATGTTGTACTCGTAAAAAAGGCCAGTGGGAAGTGGTGAGTCTGTATTGACTATATCGACCTAAACAAAGCCTGCCTAAAGGACAGCTTCCCTCTTTCGAGGATCGATCAACTGGTGGATGCACGACAGGGCGTGAACTCCTTAGCTTTATGGATGCTTATTCTGGATACAATCAAATTGTAATGTATCAATCTGATAAATCTAAGACTACCTTTGTCACTGACAAAGGACTTTATTGTTACCGTGTGATGCTATTTAGTTTAAAGAACACTTGAGTGACCTATCAGCGATTAGTGAACAAAATGTTTGTTCGGCAGATCAGCCGAACCATGGAAGTATATATTAATGACATGCTTGTCAAAAGTATACATGCTGCCGATCATATAACTGACCTAGAAGAGATGTTCTTAATCCTTTGCAAGTTCCAAATGAAGTTAAATCTGAGCAAGTGCACCTTTGGTGTAAGCTTCGGAAAGTTCATCGGATTCCTTGTCAGTCAACGAGGGATTGAGGCAAACCCAGAGAAAATCAAAGCACTACTTGACATGAAGTCCCCGAGAATAATCAAAGAAGTACAAAGGCTGACCTGACGGGTAGTCGCACTCAACCGTTTCCTCTCCCAAGCTACCGACAAATGCCTCCCATTCTTCAAACAATTGAAGGGACAACAAACGTTAGATTGGATGGAAGAGTGCGAAGCAACGTTCTAACAATTGAAGTCTTATCTTGGATCCCCGCCTCTCTTGTCAAAACCCGAGTCAGGAGATATTCTGCTATTATACCTGGCTGTATTCGATGCAGCTGTTGGCTTGGCTTTGATACGCGAACATGAAGGGAAGCAACTGCCGGTATATTACGTCAGCAAAACACTGTTACCGGCAGAGACAAGATACCTGCCTTTGGAGAAGGTGGCTTTGGTCTTAGTCGTCTCCTCGCGACGACTTCAGCCATGCTTTCAAGCTCACATGATCATCGTTATGACCGACCTCCCACTGCACCAGATCCTTCAAAAACTCGAAGCGTCCGACCGACTAAGAAAGTGGACGATCGAGCTCAGCGAATTCGACATTTAATACAAGCCAAGAGTAGCTATTAAGGGACAAGCTGTAGTCGACTTCATAGCCAAAGTAACACCACCGGTCAATCTACCTACCGAGCTTGGAGATGAGTCAATTAATCAATCGACAACAGCTTCTCCCGAGTCCTCGCCCGACCTAAAACCCTGAAATCTTTATGTCAATGGCTCTTTCAACTCTAAGGCAAGCAGGGCAGGAGTCGTCTTAGAAACTCCCGATTAAACCTAAATGCAGTATGCCTTAATACTTGGATTTCAAGCCTCAAACAATATAGCAGAATACGAAGTCTTGTTGCTCAGCTTCCGACTCACAACCAGTATGGGCATGACGCATCTCAACGTCTTTAGCGATTCGCAATTGGTCGTCAATTAGGTCACTAGAGTGTATCAGACATGAAAAGAGCAACTGAAAGCATACATGAAGAAAGCCAAAGAGTTGATCGAAGGTTTTCAGCTATGTATTGTCACTCGGATACCTCGAACAGAAAATACTAAAGCCGACCTTTTGGAAAAACTTGCCTCTGTCGACGAGGACGACATACCCAGGTTCGTCCTGATCGAATACATTGCTATACCGAGTATCGATGTTTCGGTCAGCTCGACCGTATGTACAATCGATCTGGAACCTACTTGACCCGATCGTTCGATATCTCGGCAGGGGAGAGTTTCCCGAGGATCGTGCCTAGGCCCGACGACTGAAGATCCAAGCCTCTCGTTATACCATACTCAATGGAGTATTGTATAAAAAAGGATTTTTCGCTCCCTTGCTACAATGCCTAAATCCCAACGAGGCTGATTATGTATTACGGGAGATCCACGAGGGTATTTGCGAAAATCACTCAGGTGGACGATCACTCGCGCAGAAGGTCCTACGTCAAGGATATTACTGGCTGACCATTCAGCACAGCGCGCACAAACTCGTCCAGAGCTGTGATAGATGCCAACGATTCACGGACGTTCCGAGACAACCTCCCGAGGAACTGACTCCCATGGCCGATCCTTGGCCATTCGCACAGTGGGGAATCGACATCATCGGACCGCTCCCCTTGGGGAAAGGATAGACCAAGTTTGCCGTCGTTGCAGTGGACTACTTTACAAAATGGGCCGAAGCTGAGCCATTAGCTAGGATAACCGAACAAAAGATCACAGACTTTGTCTAGACAAATATCATATCTGCTGATTCGGAATACCTCGGACCATTATATCAGACAATGGAAGGCAGTTCGATAATAGGTAGTATCGGGAAATGTGTGACAATCTCGGGATTAGGAATGTCTATTCGTGCCCCCATCATCCTTAGACAAACGGATAGGTTGAAGCAGTCAACAAAATCATTAAACAGCATCTCCGAGCAAAGCTCGACCGAGCCGAAGGAGCATAGGCTGAAGAACTCCTGAAGATACTATGGGCATACCGAACCACTGCTCGAACCGCCACGGGAGAAACTCCTTTTTCCCTTGCGTACGGATCGAAAGTTGTCACCCCAGTCGAGATAGGATTGTCTTCAGCTCGAGTCAGCTCGTTTAATGAAAGAGATAATAAAGAACTCCTAGCTCTCGGACTCGACCTCGTGGAAGAACAGAGGGAAAGAGATCGGCTGTGAATGATGGCTCGACAATGGCAAGCAGCTCGGTTCTATAATACCCGAGTCAAGGTCAGACATTTTCGAGTCAGGGACATGGTCCTCCGAAAAATGTTCCTGAACACCAAGGAAGTTGCCGCGGGCACACTGAGACCCAATTGGGAAGGACCCTATGTCGTCTCAATCACCATCTAACCTGGGACGTATCGGTTGGAAGACCTAACGGGGCAATTACTACCTCATCCTTGGAATGCCGAGCATCTAAAAATCTATACCCTTAGGTCAGCTGATTGTAGCGTTTGGGAAGGCTTAAAAAACGAAGATTGAAAAACATGTAAACTAAGTCGAGTGAATAAGAAAAACCAAATATATTCATCATCAGTAAGTGTTACATCGGGTTACATTTGACTATACTTCAACTTACATTGAAGGAATAACGGAAATAAAGGCAAAAACAGTTGGTCGCGACACGCGAAATCCTCTCTCGGTTGCAGATGCTCTAGAGCCCGCCTTGAAGTTTGATGTGCTTGAAATGCCTGAAGCTTGGTGTTCTTAAAGTGCTTGACATCATACTAGCTTTAAGGTTCATCAGGATCCAACTCAGGAGGTGGCCCAGACTTAGCTGCAGCCGCCATTTGGAGCGACCCCTGGAGCTGCCTCAGACTCGACCTCGATATCAGCTGCCGCGTCGGCAGACTCAGCAGCCTCAACCTCTGGACCCTCAGACCCAGCGACATCTTCATCGAATCCATAGAGATCAAGGTCGGGAAAGGATTGCTTCATCATTCGGATACATTCGGCGTACCCTTCCTGATACAAGCGATCCCTCTCATCCGAAAACTCTTAGGACTCGAGGAAAGCCTTTATGGCTTGATCCTTGGCCTAATCTTTGGCTTGCTCAATGGCTACCCCGACCTCAGCTTTGACTCGAGTCAGCCTCTCATCGCAAGAGGCATGAGCCTGATGAAGTCGCCGACTCTCCTCCTGAGCCTCTTTCAATAGCGAGGCTACGTGGGCACACTCGGTCTTGGCATCGTCGATGGCCTTCCTCGCAAGCCCCAAGTCGCCCGATAGCAAGCCAACCTGATCCATGGCAGCTTCGAGTTGTGCCTCCAATTCTGCACCTCACTTCTCAACGTTGGCAAGATCCGAGCTACCCTAAGCACACAAGGGGCGAACTGCAAAAGGAAAACTTGAAGTCAGAACTAGGTCGCTGAGACAAGCGCAAAGCTTAAGACAAAGCACGAGATCGAGGACGTTACGACGAGCAGAGCTCAGATGGCAGCATCTCGACTGAGCACATGACAAGAGTCCGTCTTGAGGGGGCGTTGAAGAGGCCAACAAAATCTCTCACCCCCATGAGAAATGTCCCAAGGGACCATATCCGACACAGCCCATCGGAAAGCGAAGACTCCTGTTGAGTCATCTCCCCCTCCAGAGGTCTCCCTCTCTGCTCTTCTCTCTGCTCCAAGACCTGCCTGCAATAGGTCCTGACTCAGGAGCACCTGGGCCTCAGCAGCTACCGCGTCCGCCTCCTCAGCCCTTTTCTCTGGGTCGGAGAGTACAACCACAGTCGGGATGACCGGGGCGGCTGGCTCCTTGGCCTTTGGAGCCGCCTTCGGCTTCTTTGAAGGCCGAGTCTTCGACAGAATCGCTGACCTCGGAGGGGCCTTCATTTTGGAAGCAGACTTTAGAAAAGGCCGAGCAGACTTTAGAAAAGGCCGAGCCTCAGCCATATCTGCGTCAGTAGAAGCACGGAGTTAGACAAAGTTCAAGGAAATGCATTAAGACTATAGAAAGTACTTGTCACGGCCGAGTCCAAACCCGAGAGAAGAAGGCACTTCGGCTGAAGAAGAACCTTTCAAGACCGATCCTCCAGACTTTGCGCCCTCAGATCCTTGATCCGAGCTAGAGTGTCGGCTTCTAGCTTTGGCCTTTTCTTGGGGATATCTGCAAAATGCATTCGGTCAGACTCGAGACTATCATAGCAAATAAAAAAGATAAAGAAAGGACATGCCGAGTCACCTGCTTCAGAGAACGCCCGAGGAACGCGAGGCTTGAAGAGCCCTGGCTCAACAGTCTCCCAGCGACCACATGCCCAGAGCCATCTCTCTCTCTAATGCTTGTTAAAGGTAGGAGGGTTGGTTATCAAAGGACCACCCTTGTTCCGCCAAGCGCATATAAGTACCAGCCTGGGCTGTTGTGGGTTTGGCCGTACTTGGTAACAAGTAGAGAAACTCGTCAATGGTCGTGGGGGCTGCTCTGTCTCAGCCCACAACATTGAGCCCTAAACAAGTTTCCTCCACTTATTCGAAACTATCTGCCAGGAGCGATTTGGAGTCGGAAAAGAAAATCCCGAGCAACGGGTTGAAGGGGCAGACGAAGCCGCACTGTAGAGCAACTTGAAAAATCGCGACCATCCAGCAAGAGGATGGTCGGGTAATTCACTCGTCCGAGGAAGACGAAGGATGACTGAGTTCGGGACATGATACCCGACTCTAATCC
>JAJHSJ010001273.1:0-45443 GCA_021015155.1 Magnolia officinalis
TTAATGGTAGGAGGGTTCCATTCAGTCACTGTGGCAAGCCACACGTTCTCATTCATTGAGTTGAAGAAAATCCTCATCTTGGCTTTCCAATAGGCATAGTTGGAGTTATCAAGGGTGGAGGCCTAGTGACCGAAAGGCTATCAAAATTTGACATCTTATATATAGCTTAGATCATTAGCTCAGGAAATGAATCCAAGAATAAAGAATTAAAAAACGAGCTATTAAGCTCTGATACCACTTGAAAAGGCCAAGCTATATGTCCTAGAGGGAGGGGGGGGGGGGTGAATAGGACAGTGCCAAATTTAAAATTTGACAGTGGAATTGAAGTACGATAGCCTTATAAAAATAAAGAATAGTACTTTAATAAATCAAAGAACTGAAATGTAAAGCAATCTTAAATAAAGAGCTTGATACTAACGTTGTTCTAAAGACAACCTTTGCACAATAAAAACCAAGGGTTTATGGCAGGACAACCTTACTAGAGCAAATTGAATATCAAAACTCAAACAGAAAGGAAATAAAGGAAACAACAAGAAATAAATTCTAAACTATTACAACATTCCCCACTTTGCTTGAAATGTAAATATTACAACATTCACATTCACATATACATTCCACAAATCTGAATGATTAAAAATATAGAAATTAAAAGAGCATTCAAATCACAAAACACACCGATATATAGTGGTTCGCCTGTGTGTTCACCAATTATTAAACAACAGCCACACAGCTTGCTACTCCACTCCTAATATCCTTACACAGGGGATATTAGCGTTCACTATAAAAATAGGTTTCATAGGTTCACCTAAAACCTTCACAATTGTGTCTTTTTAACTTGGGCTATACAATCCAAAAACCCACACTTTCTGAGTTTTCTGGCTCTCCTCAGATAACCACACAATGAGATTTTCTGGCGAATCTCAACAAAACCAAAATAATGAATTTACAATAAATGAAATACATGGATTTCTCCTTTTGTAGCAGCCCAGTAGAACCAATCAGAGTAGAAGTTCGAATCAACGTTCAATGTCCAATACTCACTTAAGAAATGGTTCTAGGTTCTAATTGATTTTAAATTAAACCAAATTGGGCGTAACTCTATTTGATTTTAATTCCAAGAAGAAGGAATACAATAATTCCTCTTTTTAAATAAAATTGGAATATAGGAATTAAATCAAATAAGAAAAGCTAACAAAAAGAATATTAAATATGCACACGTAACTTAAAATGAACAAAACTTATCTCAGAGTGGAGGCTTTGAATTTTCTCAAATTATCGATGAAAAACTCTAAAATTCATGTTCAATTTATA
Organism: Magnolia officinalis; assembly: GCA_021015155.1. Lineage (NCBI taxonomy): Eukaryota > Viridiplantae > Streptophyta > Magnoliopsida > Magnoliales > Magnoliaceae > Magnolia > Magnolia officinalis. Next base: position 1,312 of record JAJHSJ010001273.1, read on the forward strand.
GATGCAAAGATCGCGTCTATGACTGGTCTTAGGAACCCTTCGACTGGTCGTAGCACCAACGACATTTTGAAATTTTAAGTGCGATCTAAAAAATCAGTTCTACGACTGGTCTTAGGATTCAACGACTGGTGGTAGACCACCTATGATTGGTCGTAGCTGACCCAGGACTGATCATAGGTAACCAGAATTGGTTGTTGCAGTTTGAGTCATAGATCTAGGACTGGTCAAAGGACAAACTGTGACATCCCTACGACCGTCGAACAGTCTCTAGGACTGGTCGAAGAATAACCAAAATGTTTGAAAATCTTCAACAACTTAGGACTGGTCGAGGAATTTCTTGGACTGGTCGAACCAGGTCTAGGATTAGTCGAACAAGGTCTAGGACTAGTCTTAGAATAGACCCAAATTCATGTAAAAGATTCATCTTGAATTATGTATACAAATGACCTACCCTAAGGTCAAACTAAGGTCTATTATACTTGGGACATGAAGTATGAACATTGAACTTCATTCTTTCAGATGATGGTTAACCTTTGAAGCTTGAGATCTCTACTTGATGTAGTTTGATCTTGAGATCTTCTACAGCTTGAATTTAAACTTCAACTTGAGTTGTACTTGAGTCTTGAAATGCACTTGAGTCTTGAACAAACACTCTTCTTATCGATGTAGCTCTGGATATTGATGTATACAGAAGAGGACAAAGTACATAACCTTGCATTCCTTGAAGCAGAGCACCGTACATGTCTTAAACCATTGAGATGTCATATTGAATCATATATATATATATATATATATATATATATATCAACATACAAGCACATGACACACAGATAAAGGTTTTGGCACCACAAGATGTTTTGGCACCACAAAATTTGACAATCAAAGGAGCATGAGACCATAACACTTACATTACTAAGAGATGTTGATGAAGGGATTTGAGCTTTGCTTGCGCACTAGGGGCTTTGGTTGCACACCAAGATTCCATCAAACAAGGAGGAAGAAGGGAGGAGACGCCTCAAACTTTTTTTTAAAGGTAAAATGAGAATTTTTCGTGCATGCCGTTTATATACTTTTAAGCATATTCGATGTCATCGATCCTAGTTCGATGTCATCGAAGTTCAAATCTTGATGATATCAACCGGATTGTTCGATGACATTGAAAACTGTGTTTGACGCTTCAATTCCTTCATATACTTCGATGATATCGAAGTAGGTTCGATGACATCAAATGTTCCATCGAACCACCAAATATTAGAGTTTGCCGCATGATTCGATAGGATCGAGAGAATGTACATAAGAATATACTTATAGGCTTTGTATGGTCATTAAAATTTGTACAAAAAGAATAGTAACCAAAATTATAAACATATCCTATGTTTATGTTCAAAAAGAATTTGGAGTCTTAAAATCCTGAAATATATCATTAAGAACTCGTAGACCACCAAAAATATATCATATCGCACATTTTCAAGTGATCTGTAACTTGTTGCCACACCTCATTCTTTTTAAATTTGTTTGAGCACATCTTGTACTTTTGGGCTCAAATGGTTGAGGTTAAAAAAAAGGAAAATATGTAAATGCTATTGTGTAAATCTACCACCCGTTGTATTGTCAATTTTGTTGTGCTAAACCATTTAGTATTTGTATCATGCTTTGAGTTGAAGTGATCGAGTTCATTCATTTCAAAGTTCTTTGGATCTTCATCGAACTTCCCTACATCTTCAATTTGAAGTGAAGAGTATTAAAGTTCATGGTTTCAAGATAAGACTCAAGAACTCAAGTTCAAGTTTGAAGTTCAAACTCCTATACACTAAAGACTCAAGAACTCAAGTTCAAGTTTGAAGTTCAACTCCTATACGCTAAAGACTAAAAAACTCAAGCGTAACTCAAGCTCAAGTTTAAGTGATCGAACTCAAGCTTCAAGTATCACAAGATATCTAGATTTGGAAGCGAATGATGTTTCATTTGTTCCTACTCACAAACAGGTTTGGATGACCTTATATTGACCTTAGATTGTGTCATATTCATTGCATATTGTAAGTGGGCCATTTCATATGTTTATAAGTCATTTTCTCGAGTAGTCTTAGACCTTGTTCGGCTGGTCCAAGTACTGGCTCAACCAGTCTAAGAGTTTTTATCAACCAGTCCAAGGTTTGTTGCTATTTTTTATAGAATTTTCTGTTGGACTCTCGACCAGTCCTGGAGACTGGTCGACCAGTCAAGTGAATAGTGCTCGACCAGTCGTGCAGCCTCGACTCAAAGTTCAGCAAGCTTTTTTGATCCCACTGGTCCAGTCGAGTGCATTGCTCGACCATTCGAGCAGGCTACTCGACTAATCGAGTAACAATCTTATAATATCGCGCCAGAAATTTTGAAATTTTATTGGTCCTTCAACCAGTCGAACTGACCCTTAGACTAGTCGAGTGAACAGTATTTTCACCTATAAACAGAGCACAAATTTTAGAGTTTATTCATTCATTAAAGTGAAATTAAGACACCACTCTGAGAGATAAGTTTGTGATATTTTTAAGCTATATTGTCATCATTTAATATTCTCTTTAAATATTTTGTTATTTGATTTTGAGCTCTTTATTCCAATCTTACTTTAAGAAGGGATTTGTGTTTTCCCCTTTCTTGAAATCAAATCAAATCAAGCTAGCCTAGGTTGATTTAATTTAAAATCATTTAGAAGTAGAACCTTTTCATCTGTGAGACTAGACATTGAACATCTTCGTCTACTTCGGATCGGTTCTACCAAGCTTCTTCAAAGGAGAATTTTCAGATAAGTACATTTACATTTTGTATATCTCTTTTTGCTTTTTGAGGTTGTGCCAGAAAAATCTCTATTTGGTTTTGTCTGAGGTGATCCGAAAAATCTCAAAGTGTGGGGTTTTTGGAATTGTGTAAGCCCAATCGAAGACACAATCGTGAAGGTTTTAAGGTGAACCTTAGAAAACCTTTTTTTTTCATAGTGAACGCTAATATCCTCAGAGAGTGGATATTAGGAGTGGAGTAGTTGTGTAGCTATTTTCTAATAGTTGGTGTACACACAAGCGAACCACTATAATTTCTGGTGTTGTGTTGGATGATTGAATGTGCTTATGTGTGAATGTTATAATTTTCTTTAAGCATTTGTGGTGAATGGTGTAATTTATTTTATGCACTTGTGGGAATGTGGTAATGACTTAGATTATTTATTTGTTATTTCCCTTTGCCTCTTTATTGGTTTGAGTTTTTGATACTTACAAATGTTCTAGTAAGGTTGTCCTGCCATAAGCCTTCGATTTTTGGTGTTAGGTTGTCCTTAGAACTGAGTTTATATCAACCTCTCAAGACTAGTACATTTGGGGTTGCTATTTACTTGTGCTTATTTATTATTTTGATTGTGCTATCATTCTTTAAATTCTATATTTATTTTTTAATTTGGCATAGTCCTATTCACCGCCCCTCTAGGACGTATAGGTCGGCCTTTTCAAGTGGTATCAGAGCCTAATAGCTTTTTTATTTGGATTCATTTCCTAAGCTAACCGATCTGAGCTTATTAGATATCAAATTTTGATAGCCTCTCAATCACTAGGCCTCCACCTTTTGATGGCTCAAATTATGCCTATTGGAAAGCCAAAATGAGGATCTTTTTAAGGTCCATAGATGAGAGCGTGTGGTAGGCCACAGTGACTAGATGGACCCCTCCTCCCTCTGAAGTTCTAGGTACTGATGGAACCAAATCAATGAAGGTTGCACCTTATTTTTCTTGGACCACACTTTAGAAAAATGAAAGCAGTGCCAATGCAAAGGCTTTAAATGCAATTACTTGCACACTATCACCGGATGAATTCAAAGAATTATATCCTGTGATTCTGCAAAGCCAGCCTGGGACATTCTAGAAATGACACACAAGGGTACGACTATTGTCAAGAAATCTAAACTTCAAATCCTCACCACTCGGTTTAAGGAAATACGTATGGAAGAAAGTGAAACTTTCATGGACTTTTATACTAAGTTAAATGACATAATCAACTCTATGTGGGGTCTTGGTGATAGTATCCCAGAAAGCAAAGTCTGTGCAAAGATAATACGCTCATTGCCTGAAAGGTTCAATTCAAAGGTCACTGCCATTCAGGAACTTTGTGATACAGATAATATGAGGGTTGAAGAACTGGTTGGTTCATTACAAACCTACGAGTTAAACTTTAAAGCTCCTAAAGGTAAGTCCATCACCCTTAAGTCTTCTAAAATTACTTCTCATGAAAATGTTAGTAATTCTGATTTTGAAAACTCTGAAGATGATATGACACTATTAGCCTAGAAGTTTTATAAGATTTTCAAAAACCTTCTGAAAAGAAAAGTACTAGATTTAAAACTTGGAAATTTATTAAAGACAACCAATGTTTCAACTGCCATGAATAAAGGCATCTGGCAAACAAATGTCCAAAGAGGGACAAATCTAAAAAGAAAGGCATGTTGGCTACATAGGATGAATCGTCTTGCTCTGAAGCCTCTTCTGAGTCAAATGATTCTGAACCTCAGTCTACTAATGAAGTCAAAACCTTAATGACTCTAGACAAATTCACTTTCTCAAACAGTTGCAATTCAACTAGTGAAGAAAATTCGAGAAGTGATCCTAAAAATGATGAAGATTTACAAGAGGCCTATGATGCCTTATACAGGGAAAGTTGCAAGATAGTTGTAAAATTAAAACTTCAAAAAGAAAAGTTTTTGAAACTAAAAGAAAATTTTGATAATCTAGTTTTAGAAAAATCTCATTTTTCAGATTGTTTTGAAAAAGCTAAGTGTGATTTAGATTTTACAACTTTCTAAATTGAAAACCTAAAATTTGAAAATGAAAAACTAAAACTAGAAGTCTCTTCTCTCTTTAGTTTAAAGGTTACTTGGAGGTATACCCAAGGTGATCCTAAACTAGAAAGAATACTAATCGGATCAAAGATATGTGGCAATCGATCTGGTCTGAGCTACGATAAAAATACCCCTCCTAAATATAAGACTACTTCTCCTAAATTTGTTAAAGGGGAGTCCTTTAACTCGAAAGGGAAAAGTCTGAATCAAAATACTTTCAAAAATCCTAAAACTTTTTAGGCTATGAAACCTAAAAACAACCATATCAATTATAGAAATCCAAATCATAACCCCTTAGCTGAGAAAATTGTGGATCTACTTAAAGAGCTTCTAAAATCTAACTCGAATGGTAGAATATACAACAACTACAAGTATAGAAAGACCAATTATACTCCAAAATCTAAAACGGTAATGAAATGGGTTCCTAAGGTTGCTTGTCTGGTTGTCCACACTGCTTTCAAGGCTTCGAGGCAATCGAAGTGGTACCTAGATAGTGGTTGCTCTAGACACATGACAGGTGATAAAGATTTGTTCACTAATCTTAAAGATATTACTGATGGCTCAGTCACATTTGGTGATGGTAACAACTGCAAAATTATTGGCCAAGGTACGGTTCAACTCTTTAATCTTCCTCTATTTGAGAATGTGTTGTTTGTAGAGGACCTTAAGCATAATCTCTTAAGCATTTCTCAAATTTGTGATAATAAATATAACGTAAAATTCACCAACTCATGGTGTGAAATTTCTAATGAGAATGGTTCTGTGATATTAACTGGTCACAGAACATCTGAGAACTGCTATATAGTCAGTGATTCAAGCTTGTCTAAGTTATCGTGTTACATGATCCAAACTGATGAGACTGAACTATGGCATAAACGCCTAAGACATGTACACTATTGTAATCTTTATAGACTGAGTAAAAGTGAAGTAATAAAAGGTCTACCCAAGATTAAGAAAGTGGATAAAGTTTATGGCGAATGCTAGATTGGAAAACAAACTAGGAGTGCTTACAAGAAAGTGAACTCCAACGCCACATCCAAACTCCTTGATCTCCTCCACATGGATCTAGTTAGACCGAATAGAACGGAGAGTTGAGGCGGTAAGAAATATATACTGGTCATAGTAAATGATTTTACCAGGTATACATGGGTAGTTTTCATGAGAGAGAAATTTGAGACTCTCGATGAAGTGAAAAGGGTACTCACGCATATCCAAACTAAGAAGGAATCACATGTCACCAAAATCCGTAGTGATCATGGTTCTGAATTCGATAATAACAGTTTTGAGAAGTTCTGTAACGATCATGGAATATCGTATGAGTATTCTTCACCCAAGACACCTCGATAGAATGGTGTAGTTGAAAGAAAAAATTGAGTTCTTCAAGAAATGGCTAATGTGATGTTAAATAATATGAAACTTCATAAAAATCTTTGGGCTGAAGCAGTGAACACGGCTTGTTATATCAATAACCATGTTTATATTAGAAAGTTTAATAATAAGACTGCATATGAACTATGGTTCAATAAGAAGCCTACTATCAAATACTTTCGAGTTTTTGGTAGCAAGTGCTACATTTTATGTGACCGGGAAAATTCGACACTAAGAGTGACAAGGGTACTTTCCTATGATATGCGCTAAATAGTCAAGCGTATCTTGTTCTCAACAAGAGGACCAGTGTAATTCAAGAATCCATTAATGTGGTTATAGATGATCACCTGAATACACATATCTCAAGTTTAGAAGATGATGAAGTCTCTTTAATTGATAAACCAAACTCTTCATCTAGTCAAAATGACACTGAACTGCGGTCAATTAAAGACCATCTAACTGATCAAATTCTTGGGAACCCTCTCACTGGTGTGCGCACTCATAGATAATTAGAAAATATTTGTAATTATGTGTGCTTCACATCATAGAATAAGCTGGCCAACGTAAAAGAAGCGCTTGTTGAAGAAAACTGGATAGTAGCAATGCAAGAAGAACTTAATCAATTTGTAAGGAATGATGTATGGTACTTAGTTCCTAGACCTAATGATAAACACATCATTGGAAGTAAATGGATCTTTAAAAATAAGTCTGATGAACTTGGTAATATTATAAGAAACAAGGCTAGACTGGTTGTACAAGGGTACTCTCAAATAGAAGGCATCGATTATGATGAAACCTTTGCCTCAGTAGCTCGTCTTGAATCTATTAGACTGTTTATATCCATTATTTATTACAAAAAGTTCAAAATTTACCAAATGGATGTTAAGAGTGCTTTCTTGAATGGTGATCTACATGAAGAAGTATATGTAGAACAGCCTACTGGTTTTGAAGACCCTAAACATTCTAATTATGTTTATCGCCTGAAAAAGACACTCTATGGATTGAAACAAGCTCCCAGGGCACGGTATGAGAAACTAACTAAGTTTTTACTAAGTCATAACTGTATAATGGGGAGTGTTGATAAGACACTTTTTGTAAAGAAACACAATTATCACATACTAATGTACAGATTTATGTTGATGACATTATCTATGGATCTACCTATTCTAACATGACCGTTGAGTTTTCATATTTAATGAAGTCAAAATTTAAAATGAGCATGGTTGGAGAACTAAACTATTTCTTAGGTTTGCAAGTAAAACAACTTCCTAATGGGTTCTTTATCTCTCAAATCAAATACGCTATAAACTTGGTTTAAAAGTTTGGATTTGAGAGCGATAAAATTTTGATAATCCTATGAGTATGACACTTAAACTCTCTAAGGATTCAACAGGTAAAAGTGTAGATCCTAAGTTGCATCGCAGCATGATAGGTAGTTCATTATATTTAACTACGAGTTGACCAGATATTGCATTCAGCATAGGAATCTATGCTAGATATCAATCGAACCCTAAAGAGTCCCACCTGATTGCTGTAAAGCACATTTTAAGATATGTCGCGAGTTCAGCCAAACTTGGCCTTTGGTATCCTCATGATACTAATGTTCAATTAGCCGGTTATTCAAATGTTGATTGAGCTGGTAATTGATGGCTGCAAGTCTACCACCGGTGGATGCTTTTATGTTGGGAACTATCTAGTTTCATGACATATTAAGAAACAGAGTTCTGTATCACTTTCCACAGCTGAGGCTGAGTATATTGCAGCTGGTAATGTATACACCCAGCTTATATGGATGAAAACGATGTTAAGTGATTACGGATTTGCGCAAGATTCTATAGTATTGTATTATGACAATTCTAGTGCAATTAACATTTATAAAAATCCAATTCAGCATTCACGAACTAAGCATATTGACATTAGATATCATTATATTCGTGAATTAGTAGAAGATAAGATTATTTTTATAGATTATATTCAGACTGAAAATCAACTTGCAGACATATTTACAAAACCGCTTGACAGAAACAGGTTTGTTAAGTTAAAATTGGATATGGGTATGTGCAATATGAACTGAAATGTTTGTATTTATTTGTAATATATTGCATGTTTTTTATTTTATTTATTTTTGTAAAATTTTAAATTTAAAAAATAGTGAAAATTGCAGAATTTTTTGAGGTGCACGACCAGTCGAGTAAACACTCGACCAGTCGTGGCATGATCGGTCGAGTATGTACTCGACTAGTCGAGCTGCTCGGGTTTGGGGGTTTTTATTGTGTAAAAAGCACTTTTTCTTTATTTATTTCATTTTCCCAACCAGCCCTACCACGACCGGTCGAACCCACCTTCGATTCCTTCATGGTTAGTGCATCATTTTCAATTTCCTTGTGGATTTAAGTTCTTTGCACTTCCATTTCCTTGTTTTTGTAGTTTATTTCAAGGTTTATGGTGGTTTGTTGGGTTTTCTTTCTAAAAATCTGATTTCCTTGAAACCCTTTCTTCTTTTCTTACACTGCTTGTATTCCTTGTCTTTCTTGTTGCTATGGAAGGTCGAAATAAGAAGAGATCCACTCGTGGTCCCTCTTCTTCTTGTTTTGTTGTAATCACGGTGCGCCATCTTCGGTCACCCAAAGAAGACCCCGAGTATGTACAGGATATATGTCTTCGCAACGTGATTGTTGAACGGATGGTCAACTCCAATTATTTGGAACCATTTGGCATTGTTCCCCTCCTTCAAACTGTAGGATGGGATAACATTTTAAATTGGGGCAGTCCAACATACTGTTTCATTGTGCAGGCCATGTTTGTTTGCAGAACTGACTTCTCTTCTGAGAATCTAACTTTTACAATTATAAGCAGAGAAGGTCCTATTGATGTAGACTGTCACTTAATATCTGGATTGATGGATCTTCCAGTTAATGATGACGAAATTCCTATTTCTACTCTTGTAGCTAAACCTTTTGAGTCTGAGAAAAGAATCCTCACTGGAGTGTTATGCAACATAATGCGGAATGGAGTTCCGGGAATGCACTCAGTTCCAAATTTATGTCACCCAGATATAGGATTCTCTATCGAATTTTCATCTCTAATGTCTATCTTAGGTCTAGTAACAAGACTGAACTCACTACTTTCATGGCTCGCATCCTTCACTCTATTGTTACTGGTGTCTTTATATGTCTTCCATCTCTTATTTGTTACATTATGATTCAGTTTTGTCTCCATCCAGGTCATAGTGATATTCCATTTGCTTATCTTATGATTGTCTTAGCCACCCATAGTCTTATGGCTATGCCTGTTGGAGAAGCTCCCATTATCCATCTTCTCTTCAACAACTCGAACATAAATAAGATGAATTTGAGGTTGGCTCCTGGCCAAGTTGATGTGCATGTTGGAGGAGCTGCTGAAGCAACTGAAGAGGAGGATGCTTTGCCTCCAGATGATGTCAATATGGATGACTTATTTGATGAGATTGAGTCAGATTCTGCGGCTGATCCAGACTTTCAGCCTTCTGACTTTGATGAGCGTTTACGATCCCTTGAGGAGAAGGTAAAAGGTATGCATGTGTCCCAAGAAAATCAATTTAAATATATGCGCAAATATCTTAGGTGCATTAACAAGGGACTGCATCAGATAGATCCTTCTATTCCTGCTCCTTCATCTGGATCTGATTAGCTGTCTATTTCATTCTGAACATGTATTAATACTTTCTACTCTGTGTATTGGGATATTTGTTGGACATACTTTTACTTATTAAGTACGTAGACATGCTATTGTGCTTTTTGTTTATATTTTGATTATCATGGTGATGTTATTTCCTATCTTATTTCCTTTACTTCTCTTATCTTTTATTATCTTTCCTTTGTCATATTGTGACAAAAGGGGAGAAATTGTAGAGATGTGTGATGTGGAATATGAAGTGTAGTATGTATCTATGAAATTTTTTTTTTACAGGTTCTGCAAATCACCTCTCCTGAATTGAGGGGGAGTAATGGAATGAGGGGGAGTTGTGTCTGTTGACCATTTTTTTGATCTTATGGTGCACGATTCTTTATTGTGCTTATATAACTGGTGCATGATTCTTTATTGTGGATGATTCTTTTGGTTTGGTCACAAATTTGACAAAGGAGGAGATTGTAAATGCTATTGTGTAAATCTAGCACCCATTGTATTGTCAAATTTTGTTGTGCCAAACTATTTAGTATTTGTATTATGCTTTGAGTTGAAGTGATAGGTTCATTAATTTCAAAGTTCTCTGGATCTTCATCGAACTTACCTACATCTTCAAGTTGAAGTGAAGAGTGTTGAAGTTCATGGTTTCAAGATAAGACTCAAGAACTCAAGTTCAAGTTTGAAGTTCAAACTCCTATATGCTAAAGACTCAAGAACTCAAGTTAAAGTTTGAAGTTCCACTCCTTTACCTAAGGACTCAAGAACTTAAGCGTAACTTAAGCTCAAGTTCAAGTGATCGAACTCAAGCTTCAAGTATCACAAGTTATCAAGATTTGGAAGCGAATGATGTTTCATTTGTTCCTACTCACAAACAGGTTGGGATGATCCTAGATTGACCTTATATTGTGTCATATTCATTGCATATTGTATGTGGATCATTTCATATGTTTATAGGTCATTTTCTCGACTAGTTTTAAACCTTGTTTGACTAGTCCAAGTACTGGCTCGACCAGTCTAAGAGTTTTCTCGACTAGTCCAAGGTTTGTTGCTAATTTTCAGAATTTTCTGTTGGACTCTTGACCAGTCCTGGAGACTGGTCGACCAGTCGAGTGAATAGTGCTCGACCGGTCATGCAGGCTTGACTTAAAGTCCAACAAGCTTTTCTGGTCCCACTCGACTAGTCGAGTGCATTGCTTGACCAGTCGAGCAGGCCACTCGACCAATCGAGTAACGATCTTATCTTATCGTGCCAGAAAATTTAGAATTTTGTTGGTCCTTCTAACAGTCGAACTGACCCTTAGACCAGTCGAGTGAACAATATTTTCACCTATAAATAGAGCATAAATTTCAGAATTTATTCATTCATTAAAGCGAAATAAAGACACTACTCTAAGAGATAAGTTTGTGATATTTTTAAGCTATATTGTGCTCATTTAATATTCTCTTTAATTAGCTTTTGTTATTTGATTTTGAGATCTCTATTCCAATCTTACTTTAAGAAGGGATTTGTGTTTTCCCCTTTCTTGAGATCAAAATCAAATCACACTAGCCCAGGTTGATTTAATTTAAAAATCATTTAGAACTAGAACCTTTTCATCTGTGAGACTGGATATTGAATATCTTCTTCTACATCGGATCGGTTCTACACGGCTTCTTCGAAGGAGAATTTCCAGATAAGTACATTTACATTTTGTATATCTCTTTTTGGTTTTTGAGGTTTTGCCAAAAAAGTCTCTATTTGGTTTTGTCTGAGGTGATCCAGAAAATCTAAGAGTGTGGGTTTTTTTGGAATTGTGTAAGCCCAATTAAAGACTCAATTATGAAGGTTTTAAGGTGAACCTTCGAAAATTTTTTTTTCCATAGTGAACGCTAATATCCCGAGGGAGTGTATATTAGGAGTGGAGTAGTTGTGTGGCTGTTTTCTAACAATTGGTGTACACACAAGCGAACCACTATAATTTCTGGTGTTATGGTGGATGATTGAATGTGCCTATGTGTGAATGTTGTAATTTTCTTTAAGCATTTGTGGTGAATGGTGTAATTTATTTTATGCACTTATGGGAATGTTGTAATAACTTAGATTATTTTATTTGCTATTTCCCTTTGCCTCTTTATTGGTTTGGGTTTTTGATACTTACAAACGTTCTAGTAAGGTTGTCCTGCCATAAGCCTTCAGTTTTTTATCTTAGGTTGTCCTTAGAACTAAGTTTGCATCAACTTCTCAAGACTAGTACATTTGAGGTTGCTATTTACTTGTGCTTATTTATTATTTTGATTATGCTATCATTCTTTAAATGCCGCATTTATTTTTAAATTGGCGTAGTCCTATTCACCCCCCCTCTAGGATGTATAGCTTGGCTTTTTCAAAATATAGATTTGTTATCAAATTTGTCACGCCCCAAACTTGAAAACCAGGCTCACAAAATTACCGATCGTCGAATCCGGTGCCGACAGCCTCCGTAGTACCCCATTCTCGGCTTTAGCGCCCATATGCAAGATTCTGATCCTGGGATCCGACAAGGAGGATTTTCCAACGTACATTTATCTCGTAAGATGCATAACCACAAGTTTACCCAAATTATAAAGGCAACATCATCATCACATATCCACTAATATAAATAGTTGAATACAATGCTGAAAGGGAAATACATATATCAAAAATCAAAGCTCCAGAAGATAGCTGCACGCTCCAAGCTCAATGCTGCTATGACCTAATGCCACCTGCACGCATCTATCGTGCATAAGCTTATAGAAAGCTTAGAGGGTGGTGAAAGTGTGTGCGCAAGGAAAGTGTCAAGTATGCAATATCAGAGCAATGCGAAAACATGCCAGTAAGTCCATAAATATCATCAGCCTCATCCAAGCTATGCATTGTAAAAACATAATAAGTCAATATTATATACTGAGGAAGCAATGTAGATCAGCTATGAAATGCAGAGACATAGTAAGCCAAATATCATATACTGAGGATACAATGCAATATGCAAATCTTGACATGTCCATAATACCATCAACCTTATTTAGGCTATGCAATATAGAAGCATAGTAAACCAAATGCTCTGTGCTGAGGATGCAATACAATATGCGGTGTAGATGAAATGACCAAGCTGGAGTATGAAGTCAGGATGATAGTACGTAGTATCGCAGGCTATGGGGTCCATCACAGGGGACTTCTATCCAAACTAGTCTCATACCTAAATCTGGATAGCCAGACTCAATGTGGTAAACTCCTGATCTCAGGTTGGTCGCGCGCCCCAACCGAAATCCTGGCCATTGCAAAGGTACATATAACAATTAGTTGCGCATCACTAGCCCAAGTGGATAGTGAATGAATGAATGAATGAGTAAAATGCTGAGTATGCAACTCATGCTTAATAAGTCCATATATCAGTACCGTATATCTCTGGAATCATCATCGGGGTCTAGTACACTCTACGCCACCTGACGCCCCATCAAGCGCACAACTGGGTAAGTGGAAGAGACCTCACTATCTGCCTACCAATATCAGCCTGGCTCATCGATAGCGAACCCATTTATGAACTGGTCAGACTCAGCCTAACATTGCCTACTCCCTCGGGCGGATAAGGCCACACCCCCTCCCAACCGACCACGATATAGTGGGAGACGCGGCTTATTGGTATACGACACTCATGCACTCATATATATCCACTCGGTCTAGATGTTGGGGCGTCTTTTAGTACCAAGAGGGTTTAGGGGGGACATCTATGACACCCCATGTAGAAAAAAAATTTTAGTGTCCCATCTGGCTATCCACGACATGCCTATGGAGGCCATGGTCATGATGTCGCTAGGGCATACGGTACTCATATCACAAAATGGGAGATGAATAAGTCATATCATCCATTCATGCAATAATCCGCACAATGGCATATGCTATGATCAATCACTCCTTATAGCAAGCATACATATGATGCGTATGGGCATGGATCGTGGAGCTATACTAAGCATGTTATATGATGATGATATACTCTATTCATGTTAAGGATGGGCCTAGACGACCTACTCATATCAAGAATGGGCCTAACGAGGCCTAAGGAAAGGTCACGATGTGGACATTTAACCATCATTGCCCATCAATGTGGACATTCAACCAACATTGCTCCTAAGGAGTGGCCCTCATAGGGCCAAACATATAGTTGGGCCCATGGCCTCACATACAACATAATGAGCCTCATATATCACAATGGGCCACATCACATGGGCCTCATATACATCAAGTGGGCATCATCGCATGGGCCACATATACATCACATCGAGCCTCATCACATAGGCCTCACATACATCACACTGGGCCTCTTCATATGGGCCTCACATATCACAATGAGCCGCATCACATGGGCCTCATATACATCAAGTGGGCCGCATCGCATGGGCCACATATACATCACATCGGGCCTAATCACATAGGCCTCACATACATCACACTGGGCCTCATCATATGGGCTTCACATATCACAATGGGCCGCATCACATGGGCCTCATATACATCGCATGGGCCACATCACATGGGCCTCATATTCATCACAATGGGCGGCATCACATGGGCCTTACACATCGTAATGGGCCGTATATCATGGGCTTAATACACATCTCAATGGGCCGCATTACATGGGCCTCATATGCATTGTAATAGGCATCTCACACGGGCCTAAAATACATCACAATGGGCTACATCCATGGGCCTCAAATACATCACAATGGGCCACATCCATGGGCCTCAATTACATCACAATAGGCCTGCCCGAGTCAGATGGGCCCTGCGGTTGCTGGCCCTGATCGGGCATCTAGTAAATGGACGGTTTGGATTAACATAGATCATGGTAGTTTCCCATGTGCGGGTACATCACATACATCACTGTCTAGGGCCCACCATCCAGGGTCTGGAAGGTGTGGATATCACATGTACAACATGGTGGCCACAGACAGACAGGGTGGGTACAACACATATATCATGTGGGCTCCACTAGCTGGAGATGGACGACATAAATAAAACACAAATATCAAGGTGGGCCCCACCCCTACACGTGCAGGGTGAGTCCCACTTGAAATTTAGATCTATCTCATTCTCTGTGCAAAGCCATAAAATGATCTCTACAAATGGCTGGAAGGTATGGATATAACACATACCTCATTGATCAGACCCATAGAGTTGCTGACGTCATTACAATAGTTATATCTACTAGGCCAACAGATGGATGACATTAATAAAACACATAAATCACAGAGGGTCCCACCATCCCAGGACAGTGCAGACGGTGTGGATCAAAGCATACAACATGATGGGGTCCACATGTGTGGATATGAAACACATATCATGGTGGCCCTAATAGATGGACGGCGTGGATAACAAATACATCATGGTGCGCCCCTGTAACACCCCGTATTTTCAGTACTCGGGTGGTACCGAGTAACCCTACTTAGTATGTGTACAAATCTAGCTTAAGCGAACCAATTACCCACGCCGTTAAGGGTAAACTTCACCCGTATACCAAGTCATTCATCGGTCATATTCCAGAATGGAGCATCACATCACAAGAGAGGTCTATTTTATAGTTCAATCACCCTGATAGATAAACCAAATGTTCGTTGTCAAAATCAAAAGCCGAATCATCAAAACCCGCCATTCAGTAGACAGAGGCAATTGTGAATCCATTGGACTCTAGGAGCATTGGTCTAAGTATATCCAGATTAATCTGGGAATGTATGGTACACAGGTCTGAGATCCAAGCCATCCACTAGGCAAGTCATATCATGTAAATAACCAAGCCAACAATCAAGCTATGTTTGAGTCCACTTTTGGACTTCACAAACTTAAAAATAGTGAAAAACAAGGCAGCTGTCTCAATAGATGTGACAGCCCAGGTCAAATTCTCCATCACCTGCCATCTTAGGTTCCCCTTCTTAATTGTTTATGCCACCAATTTAAAACTGAAATTGCAAGAGCAAACTGAACCTGGTACCAAGTGTCCTTTAGCTCATCCCATCAAGGGATTTGTACGCATGTGCCTATTTTATGGGGAAAAAAAAAAGAGGAGGCAGTAAGAAAGCTGCCAACTATGCTTCGTAAAAACTACCCACCACAAAATTGAGGCTCAAGTGAACACCCTCAACAACCACTGATTCTTTTCGCTCTTCCCATGCAGTGATCAGGCGATCAAGACTGTCAATAACCATCTCACTTTGTGCTTTAAATCCTTCAATCGCCATCTGCTTCACACCAATCAGTTCAGTAGTAGAAGTAGAACTGACATCTGCAGGTCTGCTGTCAGTATTCTCACTAGAAGCTCCATCAGATAATTCATCCTTGATGAGTATGTGCAAGATTCCTGCTAATTACACAGAGGTATAGTCTGGAATGTCCTCGTTGGATGATCATAGACCAATTAAGAGACTGTAAAAAGGAAGGTTGCTGAATTGTCTTCCCATCAATTTTACAGATTCTTGATTATAGTTACATGAAGTGCCAAGCAAAGGGCCAACAAATTCAGGTGCAAGAGCCAGGAAGTGTCTATTTCATAATGTTTTTAAGTATAACATGTAGGATTTCAACACTTGAGGTCATGGTATCGATCCCTAGTGGGGGTGGCTAACATGGAGTGTGTGTACTGACATGGGTGTGTACTAACAAGCTAACTCAAAAAAAAAAAAAAGTATAACAGGTAGGAAGCATAAGCAAAAGCACTAGCCTGAAATGCAATTTGAAGCAAGAGCATGAGCCTGAAGTGTGATTCAAAGCAAGAGCAGGACCTAGTTAGAACTTAGAAGAATTGTGCAACTAAGTTCCCGATGTCCACAATCATACCGCAAGGATGAATTTTGGTCCTAGAGCAATCCATTGTTGTCTGCCTATCTAATCCACACAATTCAATGGTGCAGCCCATCGTCCAGGGGGAAGGACTTCAAACTACAATATAGTGCGAACAATTACAATAAGCTTGGGTTCTTCCAACTATGCTAAAGTAAACAACCAGAGAAAATAAAATAAAATAAAAAAGTTTGTATGCAAATCAAATTGATGCTACTGAACAAAATACATGCGAAGAACAGAAGCACCAGCAATGCAGACAAAGTAGATTTGCCACACCCACTTGTGCCGCACAACAGAATAGTGACAGATTCCTTCCTCTCTCGAATTCTGTGATAAAAGAAGAAATTCAAAGTAAAAAAAAAAAAAACTCGGCAACTCAACTCAACCATAAATCAAGCCAAGTCAATATGAAACTCACTGGCAAGCTTGACTCGGTTCAGACTCGGCATGACTTATTGAGTTGTCTTGCCTACTCGGGCAACTTGACACGACTAGGCATAATTCAAACTGTGTCACTCCCCAAGTTGATACAGTTTTAAATAATAATATATTAGGTAGTTGGCGGGAATCAAACTGACAAACCAAGCAATACAGGCAACAGTATCTTCCAGTAGACCAAGCAATATTTTATTGATATTGCTTGCCTATTTTTATACTCATACTTGCAAGTACCTATTCTTAGTAAAATCTTACTTGTAATTTGGTTATTAAATATGGAGTCCAGTCAAACCAAGTCTTTTGGAGTTGACCTGACCTGACCATAGTGAGTCAAGTCAATATCCCGATTGCATGCTCCAGCATGCATAGGGCTTGAACTTTAGGAGCTGTCTGGATTTGTCAAAAGCATGAGAAAGGAAATACCATTTCACGAGAAACTTTGTTTCCAGGAAAGCACGAGAAACTAAATACTCTTTCTCATGTTTGTTTATCACCAACATTTTCTCAAAAAATTTGGTCCTAATTTCAAATCAAATGTTTGGGAAAACAAAACTTTTCTAAGAAAATTTTCCTAGTGGGCAAAATGGGTTTGGATTGAAAGCCATTTGCATGGCCCACGTGTGGAAGGGCCATATGCAAAATAGATCAATGGAACATTATTATACCCATATATGCTGATGAAAGGATTCTATAGTTTTTCTTCTTCTTTTTTCTTTTTATGGAAAGTTAAAGAGGGTAGTTCCTCTACAAGCCATTGTAGAATAAGATTATTGTACAAGTGTTGGGCATGGCCGCACACAGGCTTGCATATGCAGCAAGCCGTACATTACATGAGCTCCATCATATGGGCTACCATGTGAATTTAGAGGTGTTTGGATGGTTTTCTTGGGTGGGCCCCATCATGTGGGCCACCATTTGAATTTGGAGGTGTTTGGATGGTTTTTGGGTGGGCCCCATCATGTGGGCGACCATGTGAATTTGGAGGGCCTACAATACAACCACTCCATCCATAACATGTCTCCCTTCAAGTTCACCCACTATCCCAAAAAATCCGACCGCTCCAAAACATAGGTGGGCATACCGCAACAAACAGTTGGGTTGGGGATGCCCGCCATTAAAATCTACCAAAATGTGTGGGGGGGCCATAGCATTCTATATAAATTATCCAAACCATTCATAAGATGATCCAACTAAGATGAGGGAGTTCACATGATGGACCGAGTAGATTTCATAAACAAGTGAAAGTGGACCCCCCACGTAGTTGCAAAATAAAAAGCTTACTTTATAAATGTTGTGTAGCAAGTGATGAGAAATAATGGGAAAGGATAGGAAAGGAAAAAATGCTTTCTAATGGTGGAAGGTGACAATAAATTAGAGACTTTGGAGGAAAATTGTGTTGGAAACGCACGTTCCTATTGTTTCGACTATCACAAACATGGGAAACATGGGGATTGAATTTATAATAATTGGGTAACTTGGAAACTCCTCACAAAACAATGATTTGCCTATGATAACTTAACATGCGGAACTTTAAATTGCAAATCAGAGCGATTTAAAAGATCTTCCAAATCATGATCCATGTACTCAAGAACCAAGTAGATGTTACCATTGAACTGGTTGTAAACTACGGGCCACATGGATCCACCTGCAGCCCACATGGAAATTGTAATAGCATTAGTAACTTCCTTCAAATTAATAGTGAGCATCAAAAAGGAATGTTATGACACTACATTTAACCTATCATCATTCGACCCTTAAACAGACACTAAGATTAAAAAATTAAGACTTAAAAAAGGAGAAGTAACAATACATAATCAAAGGGTTTAAGAAATCCTAAAAAATGGAGGGTTAGGCCATCTTTTTTTCAGAAATCCTAAATCACCAAATCCCCAAATCCCTAAATCCCCAACTCCCTAAATCCCTAAATCCCCAAATCCCCAAATCCCTAAATCCCTAAATCGTTTCAATCGGTATTGAGATTGAGAGAGAGAGAGATACATGTTTGAGTTGGAGCCCCAATCACGGTCAACCGAGCTTCAGAGGATGCGTGAGAGAAAGAGAGGACCGAGAGAGACAGCGAGAGAGAGAGAGAGAGAGCACCGAGAGAGAGGGCGTGGTAGGGCGTTCGGCAACAGTAGTGGAGAGAGAAAGAGAGAGAGGAAGAAGAGAAAACATAGAGAGAAAGAGGAGGGAGAGGATGCGAGAGAGATAGAGAGAGAGAGAGAAGAGAGGGTGCGAGAGAGACGGTCGGATTAGGGCGAGAGAGAGAGGATGCGAGAGAAGAGAGGGTGAGAGAGAGAGAGAGATGAGAGGGTGTGAGAGACGGCCTAGAGCGTCTCTGGACGTGGCTTGGATAATGACGCCACCAAGTTCCGTGGCCCCACGATGTATGTGTTATATCTACACCATCCATCCCTTTTTAGATATCATTTAGTATACGAACCAAAACATGAGGTAAAATAAAAATATGTAGTGACCCCACCAAATAAAACAATGGTGAGAGTGATTCCCACCGTTGAAACTATCCAAAGGCACTTCATAATGTTTATTTGAAATCCAACCTGCCCAAAAGTTAAAAAAGACATGAAATAAGGGAATACACAAATATCAACTTGATCTAAAACTTTTGTGGCTTTTAGATTGGGGTCCACTTGAGCTTTAGATTTAACTCGCTCTTTGGATATTGCCCTAAAATGATCTCTTCAAACGAAAGGAAGGTGTGGGTACAAAACATACATCATGGTGGGGCCCATGGAACTTGCTGACGTCACTTTAGTAGCCAATCTCGCTACTCCCCCTGACACCAGCCCCGTAGCTGATGGTTGGTGCTCTGTGGGCCCCACCATGATGTATATATTTCATCCATTATGTTCATCTACTTTTAAATATATCATCGTGGGCCACCATGAGGTATATATTTATTCAACTCCATTAATCAGGTTTACATTTCAAGGAAGCTCTTTCGCAAATTGTGTTCAATCCAATCTCCTATATCATATCTAAAAAAAAACATCTAGGAAAGTTTTAAGTCTTTTTTGATAATCCTTACGCGGATTGCCAGCGCCCCAGGAAGTTCCTGTGGAAGTTAAGTGGGGTCCACGTCCACCTTGATATGTATAAGAGATCCACTCGGCTACATGGTGTGGCCACTTAGTTTTGGACTTGAGATGGCAAAATAGATAAATTCACACAAACATGGCGGTGGTGGCAGGCAATTTGCGACCACTTCGCCGAATATTGGAAAGTTTTAACGAACGTGGATTGCCTGCCAACCGAGAACTTATTAGGGAAGCCAGGTGGGGCCACCGTGAAAAATCTACTCCATCCATGCAAATTTTTTTTTTCCAGATTGTGCTAGGACAAGGATAAAAAATGACGGATTCAAAAATTAAGTGGGCTGCACAACAGAGGATTGAACGTACACCGTTGAAAACTTTATGAGGCTACAGAATTTTGGATCAGGCTAATTTTGTGTGTTTTCTGTTCATCCCAGTAGGAATGACCTTATGGAGGGTATGGATGGAATATAAACATCACAGTGGGCCCCAGAGATTTCAACGGCAGGCATTTACCTACCTAAGTATTCCTGTCATACGGCCCACTTGAGTTTTGGATTTGCATAAATTTTAAGACCCATGTTCTAACATGATCTGAAAAAACGGATAGACAGGGTGGATTTCTCACAAACATTACAGTGGGCCACCTAGCTTACCGTCGCAAAAAAAAAAAATTCCAAGAAAGGTTCTGGAATTTAAAAGTAGTGATACAGACAACTACCAACCTGTAGGGCCCACTAAAGTTGGGAAATGATAATATCTTGTTAGTTGCTATCTCCTGAAATTTCCAATATCTCGTGATGAGAAGACTACGTACATTTTTGCCAATTGGCATGGCTCGCTAGATAGACAAACTAGATCACCACATGCACATTTAGCACCAGAACAATGACCTTGTAAGTTACAACATTTTTTGATAGATGCCACTACCTTAACCATTAACTCATTCATACAATTAGGAAGAGGCCATGGTGTAATAATCACACCGGTCAGATGATCATAACCCTTTGAATGGACCCAATTTGCTAACAACCATCCATTGTTTGCGACCCATAATTCACATGGTGCCCCTATCCATAATTGGCAATGGACCTGGATGGCTTCAAGCATAACTATCAATTAGGGTTGTCCAAGGGCCCTGGCTTGGTCAGTTTGTTCTCTGGTTTTGAACTACAGGTGACAATGTATTGGGTCAGTTAGCAGGTTAACAGACTCGAGATGTTCCTAATGAAGGTTGGAGTAAGCTAAATGGGTATGGATCTGATTAGGGTTGAACCATATCCAACCTAACCCAACCCTGCCATATAATTAACCAATGGGATGGGCTAGATGAACCAATCCAGCCTGGACCATATAGCCCAATGTTCCATTCTTAAACTTAGGGCTACAACTTGTGTTCGGATTGAACCAAACCCAATTGACCCAAACCTATGACCGGATCGGGTTGTCAAGGTCCTCGGTTGGGTTAGGATTGGAAAATACCAACCTAATCCGCATTTGGGTTGAGCATATTCGGGTCAGGTTAAGTCAAATCGGGAATAATGAAAACATCAACCTACCCGAGAGTCCTACTCGAATCTTTGTGTGGTTGTGCAGGTCAGTTCCGGTTGATCGAGCCCAACTGAACTACAATTAAACTACATGAAGCTGCCCACTGCGACCTGCGGTCTTGGCTGCTCCGGTCCATTCGGGTTCAAGCTCAGGTCTCACTGTTTCCCCATAGTATGACCCACTTCGACAATGGATCTATCTCATTTTTTAGATCTCATTCCATCATGGTTCGGAGAAAATGATGGACGAAGTATATTTTACACCGTCATCGTAGTTGGCCCACATTAATTCATATCTTCTCATGTTTTATCTTCATTTATATTTTTTTGATATTATGAATATGTTGGATGTCAAATAAACATTACTATGCGCCCAAGGTATCAATGGTGGAAATCATTATTCCACACTGTTTCGTGTGGCATGGTCCACTTGAGTTTTGAATTTACCGAAAATTCGGGATCATTGGCTTGTTTATCCATTTTCGAGATCATTTTAGAGAACTATCCAAAAAATTATTCATATCCAAAGATTAATTAAATGAACCACACCACAAACAAGGGGAACAAATTGGCTGCTTCCCCTGATACCATCCAATGGCTTGTGGTTGGTGCTCTGTGGGCCCTACCATGACATGTGTTTAATCTACGCCGTCCATTTATTTTTAAAATTCATCTTACGGCATGAGACAAAAAATAAGGCATATCCCAATATGAAATGGACCACATTAACAAGAAACAGTGTTGAATGAGCGTCAACCATTTAAAACATTTCGGGGGCCATAAAAGTCTTAGATCGAGATGATTTTTGTTTTCCCCCTTTATCTAGGCCTGTATGACCTAACCAACAGATTGGATGTCAAATAAAAAGTACATTGGGCCTTAGGAGGGTTTTAATGATGGATAACCAATTATTATTTGTAACGCCCTAAAAATCGGGGGTTGAGCATAAACTCAACTCCCGAGTTCCAGAACATCACTTATGCAATAAAATGAAGGATGATTGAATGTTGACTGTATTCGTGCATTGAACATGAGTGAGATTAAGCCAAAACAGCATATCATACTCCAGAGACAGTTAAATTTGCAAGCGGAAGACAGTGATAGATAGATAAAATATATAAAATATGATGAGTCTCCAGAGTGTGATAACATTACCAGGTTAAATAATTACAAGTACAGTTCTGAAATATACCAAATGTGAGGAAGTGTAATGTCTTCTATCCCAAGTACCGTAGCCCCATCAATACAATACCAGGTCTTCATAGACCTGTCAGAGATTACATGTAGGAGAACTCCTCCTCAACATCATAATAGTAGTTCGGCTCTGCTTCATAAGCATCGCCAACACCTGAAACTCAACAAATCTGGTTGGTGTTGCAAACACCGTCCCGTAACGTGGGAGTGAGTGATCAACTCAGTGGAACAATAAAGCATAGGTTAACATGTTATCAATTCAGTCAAGTAGTAATGATAAAGCAATACAGCCAAACAATTTTTAACTACTCTTATTTAATGCAAGTATGAAATGACATGATGTATGCCCTTGCCAAACCACCCTCATGCGACATCATCTTACGTTCGCGAATACATACCTCCCTCAGTGCTCCACATCTACTAGGCACATGCGGTGCGATGATGAGCATGATTACCGAGTTGTTATTAGTCCATTTCAAATAGCAGTATTGGGAAACTAAGGTACCTCCCTTGTATCATTCCCAAACATGATCCATTCTAGGGTCGTCGATCCTAGTTAATCTCATACGGTATTATGGTTCGAGAGGCATCGCGAAGGCATCGCAAAGGGCTCGTCACCCGTCAGCACGGATACAGATCTCACCGTATGCGGCTCAATTACTGACTGTCAGCTCGAGTACAGGTCTCACCATACTCGGCTCAATCGCTGGTTGTCAGCTCGAGTACATGTCTCATCGTACTCGGCTCAACTCATACTCTAGTTGCTGTGAAGGGCTCGTTCTAATCACAGACCTTGGAGTATACTCGAAGACACTACAGAGGACTCGTCGCCCGTCAGCACGAGTACAGGTCTCACCATACTCGGCTCTCGCCATAAGTGTCGACAGCTCAAATACAGTGTCCCATACCACCGTATTCGGCTCACGAGTTTGGTTGCTCAATGGTCACTACGGGGAGGCACGTGGCCCCAGCATAGGCCGACAGCTCGACCACGGTGTCCCATACAACCATGCCCGGCTCATGAGTCTTAGCGGATCGAGGTACCATGGTTAAAAGGGATTTCACTGGTAAGTTTGGTACCCTAGGTTCAAGCAGTAGCGTCCAAACATGGTGAAAAAATACATAAGACAGATCGGGTTACTTGACGAGCTCGGCTAGCTCGAGCGTACAACAAGTTGAATGACATGAAGTGCATAAGCACTTCGCGTGGCCAACCACTATCGTCAACCGAAGTACGACTCGGGTTCGTCGAACACATCTCACGTGGCAAATGAATCACAGCCACGAATGCAATTCTGGTACCGATTGTCTGGACTATAATCATAGCCCCAAACACAATCAAGTGCAGATACATAAAACAGTAGTAGATCAAGATTCAACTCATACAATCAAGGTCTGGTATTATCCGTTTAGGGCTGCCAGGGCTATTGTACGCACTCGTTGCTCCACTCCCTCATCACCCATGACGGATCATACAACATAAATATGAATTTAAACATAGGCATTACATAGATAAAATCATAAACGCAGTTGAGCATGTTATGAAGCACAACACAAGCATGAGTTTGTACATGTTCAATTCCTAATCACACAACTATCCAAGGAGATCATACACATAGTTAAAAGAGGTTGAGAATCATATCTCAACACCCTTATACATTACAATTTGCTAACTACTACTCATTCAGACATTTCAAGAAACACTTAAACAAACATACATCAACATACATGACATATGTCGATCACATAGGCATTAGGCCAAATCCTTTCACTAGGGAGTTGCCCCAATCGTAACACGCGTACACCCACGACGGATAGTCATGGCAAGCAGGAATCCAAGTTCCATATTCATTCAGTCATTTCCACAAACACTTGGGCCACACATTTTAGCATATATAGTGTATATTGGCCGTGGCGTGACTTAGGGCAAATCCTTTCATCAAAGGGGTATCGCCAATACATCAATCATGAATCCATGACAATTAGTCATGGTGAGCACGAATGAGAATTCTATACTCATTCAGTCATTTTCACAAACACTTAGAATACACTATTACAACATGTATGGTGTATGTTAGCAAAACATGTATTAGGGCTATCCTTTAGCCAAGCGAGTATTTTATCCATGTATAATATATTACTACAACAAATAATCATGATAAATACATCTCCAAAATTTATACGTATACAGTATTTTCTAGAATACGCAATTTCAACATACATAGTGTATATAAGTAAAACATGTATTTAGGCGAATCCTTTTGCCAAATAAGTATTTTATGCATATATCATATATCCATATAACAAATAAACATGTCAAACACATTTCCAAAAATATACGTATACCGTACTTTCTACAAATACCTAGAGTATGTAGAATTCCATATTTTTCATCTTTAATCGAAACGGAAAACAGACAGCACTTTGTACATGTGCAATTGCATGCAGATCATGAATCTATCATTATCTGACATTGAAAGCATTGAAAACCATAACCTATACACCTAAAGTCCGCACCTTTTATTGTAGAATCGTAACGGAGTCGATAGGTTTGCTAAGCTTCCGTATTCAGCAGTTTGGCAACCTATAGAACGAAATAAGTTAGCTATTTCACAACCTACAACTGTCTAAACCCCAAAACAGATTAGGGTTAGGGTTTCTTACCTAGAAACAGAGCTGGAATCGCCGGGAAAGTGACTAGAACGAAGCGGTGTAGTTCGTATAGCGGCAAGGAAGAGTGGCAGGGAGATTCTCCCACATCTCCCACATTTTCTCTCTCTTTTCTCTCTCTTTTCTCTCTCTCAATCTCAAATTCGTATGGCCGCCATGAGAGAGGGTTTAAGGTCCTTATATAGCCTAAAAATTCACCGAAATAGACTTATGTTCAAGGTATACTTACATTATAATTAAATCGGCATTGTTTCAGCTCAAAAGAGGGTTTCTGGCGGCCCTCCTTGAGCCAAAGGTCGGACTTAAGCTCACTAACGCTGGATCTACACTCTATTACGTTTTCATTCCAGTGGGATTTTCAGATCACACGTGGCGGACCAGTTTCAGTTCAACGGTTAGTGGATCTTGATCGGAGATTCCGAGTACATGTAAATGTGTATGAAATTTCTCCTGATCCGAGGGTGTAATTTGGTCTGATTTTAACGGTCTGGTTGTTTAATACTAATCCACAAGCGAGTGGTGCTAGATTACTATTCAAGATATTTTATTTTGAATTAATTTCACATTTCTCACACTCTTCACTCCGAGCTCAAGCGAATAGCGCTGGGACACTATCTGGATTTGATTTCCGAGATGGTTCTAAAGGATTTAGTCCTGTATGATTTCTGTCTGAGGTGGTACCTGGGCCTTTGTAGTTTGTATATAAAGTGATCCAAGTTATACTACTTAGCTAGTTTAAGATAGTGTCTATGGTAAAAGTACTTAGAAAATTTAAGGAACAAGGTGGTGAAGGGTGGGATTTGTGAAGGAAATGGGTTAAGGAGCGATTTTAGACTGCGGGATTCAGTTCTGACAAGTTAATAAGGTGTTAGGAGCAACCCATTGCCTAAGGACGTCTAATTCCAGGTTGGGGAAAATCCGGGATGTTACAATCTACCCCCCTTAAAACAAAATTTCGTCCCCGAAATTGGCTAAGGGTAATAAGGGAAGATTTCTATTATTTCATTTGCCTAAGACTTATTGATTCCAAGTTTCTACGTGTGGTAGGGTATATACCAGCTGGTTCATTTTAGTCTACCCCCCTTAAAACTTAATTCTGTATCCATTTCTCTTACCTTGATGGTTTGCTACCATTTATTTCTGTACCTATTTGGAGTCTTGACGACAATTCCCAACAATTTAGAGCAATATAGCTATTTTCATTGTTTAACCAACACGGAGAGACGGTACTAGTG
Source organism: Magnolia officinalis (assembly GCA_021015155.1). Taxonomy (NCBI): domain Eukaryota; kingdom Viridiplantae; phylum Streptophyta; class Magnoliopsida; order Magnoliales; family Magnoliaceae; genus Magnolia; species Magnolia officinalis. Next base: position 28,172 of record JAJHSJ010001273.1, read on the forward strand.
GGCTTGGTCCCGATACATCGATCATCTACCGGGCCAGGGTAGGAAGCTCATCGTATCCCTTCCGAATCCTTGTAGATCCTGGTCTTCTGCTCGGCCAACCAGTGAGTCCATTGGTAGTCACCCAGGATTGAGAATTGGGTCAAGCCGCGAATGTTTCGCAGTTGTATATTTCAGTAACTCCGTAGTCCAATCACTCTAGAAACGTAGGGAGTGTCCATCATTGAAAGGCTCAAATGGTCTATGTCGAAGGTTGCCCTTTAGATCTTATTCTAAGAGAGTCCTCATTATTATCTGTCCAAGGAAATGGTGAATCAAATCTTACTAGATCATCATAAAATGGTTTCTCATAGTAGGACAGGCTAGGGCTTCTATAATGTTCGTATTCAACGAGCACCGTTTCGATCCTGGGCCAGTGGGGTAGGGTCCACCATGCTTCCGCTGCGCTACCCAGATCAAAGAGGTGTATTAGCTGACCTAACTAGATTGGACTCATAATGTTCTACCCCCCTTAAAATTTTATTTTCACCCTCAAGGCTGAAGAGCTATGTCCTGATCCGTATGTCAGAACAAGGTGTAATTTATAACCTATCCTTGACATGAAATGGGAAATACATTGGTCTGCCTTTCATCGACGATGTGTACTATGGCATTGATACCTATGGGTATCGAAAGGAGCTAAAAATGATGGGTAATGTGGTTGATTTCAGGGGCAGGTGTGAGTTTGAGGCTAGATGCCTAAGTCTACCAAAGGAGGAATATGATCATGGTCCCGACCTACCTTATGTACTCATGTCAAGCCTAACAGGCAGGTTATCTTTCTGCGTTCATAAGCATAATATGTATGCCGACATGACACGCGATTTGAGACCTAATTCCTAACTAATTGTTGCCCATTTGGGTAATTCCTTGGGGCCTAAAAGAAAATCTCTATTGGCTATATGTTCTTAACACTTCTCGAAGATGAAGTTATAAACTTTTAGTTGTAAGTGGTCGGGCCAACACGGAAGGAATGTTGTGTAGTAGGTCTGAGTCGGATACATGGATCTCCTGCCTAGCTAGAACAGAAAGTTGCCATATCTTTTCTTAATCCTAGTCGATCCCGACCTTCTGCTTGATCAGAGCATAGGGTTCATTGGTCACTACCAGGATTGAGAATTCGATTCAAACCGCGAATACCTCGCTTATATGTAGTTTCTCTACTCCGTGTTCCCGATTGTACCAAGTCCTCAGAAGGAAATTCTAAGGGATGTATTGATTGGACCTAACATTGAATCCAAGGGATATATAGGTTTTCTCGAATCGTGAATAGTTTCTACGTCAAACAAGCTCCCTAAGAGTTACTAAGGAAGCCTAAAGTATTAAGGGGATTCAACAACGGAACGGGGTCTCGCTCCAACCTATTCAAGCCAACTAACTACGTCTATCACTCAATTATCTTAGCATTGTTAGTCGTTTACATTTCTTAGTCTAATCAGCAGCCTAAGCTCAACTTATGAGCAGCGGTAATCCACTAGTTGTAATCTAAAGTCTATGCTTATACACCAGATGATTTTATACCCTTTCTAAATAAAGAAATTGTTTTATCGCCTAGGGTCAAAGTTGTCTGATTGGAATTGGGTTGCCGGAACTCGAATTTAACTACGCACGGGCATTTCACACATGTTCATACTAGCTAAGAAGATCCTGGGGTTTACATTATTAATTTGTTGGATTTTCTATACGGTCAGGTCTGTCGAAAACTAGGAGTACCGCCCTAGGTCCAAAACTCTAAGGGTCATATTTGTCAAACAACCATTTACTCTAAAAGCTTAAGCTATCAGAGTGTGGTGGGTTAATGTATATCAAGGGACTTTATCACTTCAACACTATTTGGCAAGTGGTTTTAAGTTGTATTGAATGGGACCGCATTACTAATCCTACTTCGGGATTGGGAGTGACATGGTTGGTAGAAGGGTGGGTGGGGATCAAAATTATTGGTATAGGCTTTGAAAAATGAGCCTCGTGTAGGAAAGTGTGAGATGGGATTTCCAAATCCCAGGAATCGGAATTTCTAAGTGTTATTTGAAAGGAAATCTCAGAATTTACTTTTAATTACATACATTTTAAACATGGTGTTGAAAAACATGGGATACAACCAATCTAGGGACAATACTTTACACATACATTTATTATTTCTTTTTACAATTTCATCCACCTAATCACACTTAATGTAGTTGGCCGAACGGGCCCAAAAGGGTGAAAATGGGCTGGAGTTGCTGACTCTTCACGAGTTTGGGTATCAACAGGGTTTGTAGAGGCCCCACTGACAGGGAATGAAGAAGGAAAATGAGAAGATGGAGTGGGGTAGGGGGTGTGCACGAATTTGGGACGAAATGGAAGGTGTAGGGGCTGTCTTCTTTGATACTCCACGGACAACAGTCCCAACAGGTGTTGAAGAGACACAAAGGACAAGGAATGAAGAAGGAACAAGGGAGGAATGGGATGGGTTAGGCAGTTACATGGTTTTAAGCTCTAAATGGGGGATGTGAGAGCTCAACGTGAAAGAAAAGGGGTAGGGTAGGTGGTTGGGGTTGCTGTGATCGATGGAAGTGCGTGAATCATGGCCGAATATGGTGGATTGAAAGATTGGAGGAAGGATTTGAGGGAGAAAAATCGAAAATGGAAGGGGAGGGCGTTTGGAAGGAAAAATGTGAGAGAGAGGGGGCTACAGACCTAAAAATCAGAAACCCCAGCACATTCCGCACACACCACACGCGTGGGGAGGTCAGGCGAACCATTCCCAGGCCCGGCCCAACACCAGCCGAGCCACCCGACCGCGGTCGACAGCGGTGACTGCGGTTCCACCGCGGTCCGCCTTGGCCGGCGCCACGCCGCCGCGTTGAGGCTGTGTTCTCCACAATCCCAAGGTGCCAAATGCACCCTGGGCCCACTTGTTTCACCCTCGGATTGACGCGTGTGGCCCCCGACTCTGTTTCGAGTCGTTTCGGGTCAAATCGGACGTAACTTGCAATCCAGAATGAGTTATCTGACGTAAAATATATGAATTTGGGGTAGAACGAGCTAATCTATCCAACTAACCCATTTACTTGGTTAGATTCTAAAGTTTGAATGGTCAAAAGTCCAATTTATACATATATTTACTATTTATAGTAAATTTTTGTTTAGGTGTTATTCTTCATCATTTATACGTTAGAATTTATATATGGTATGAAAGGATTTAGAAAAAATTAAATAATGAAGTGGTGCAAGGAGAGATTTTGAAGAAATTAGGTAAAAAGGGGTTTTAGACTTTGGTGTTGTGGTTGACCCACAACCTAAGAACATTCATTTCTAGGGAACGACTCAAACCCGTCAACTGACGGCCTAGAGGTGATTCGAGATCGTTTCGTGCAATCATTGAGGCCTACGGGTCCAATCTCTACGGTTGATCCCAACCAATTATGTTATTTGGCGAAATTAGAGAACCTAAGTCCGTTTCTATATTTCGTCGCTCCCTCCTAAGTCAGAGTGCGTCAGTGTGCATCGTGTGACCATAACCCAGATCCAGTTTAATCCAAATCATGCTCTGATACCATCTTGTAACGCCCTGAAAATCGGGGGTTGAGCATAAACTCAACTCCCGAGTTCCAGAACATCACTTATGCAACAAAATGAAGGATGATTGAATGTTGACTGTATTTTTGTGCATTGAACATGAGTGAGATTAAGTCAAAACAACATATCATACTCTAGAGACAGTTAAATTTTCAAGTGGAAGACTGTGATAGATAGATAAAATATATAAACTATGATGAGTCTCCAGAGTGTGATAACATTACCAGCTTAAATAATTACAAGTATAGTTCTGAAATATACCAAATGTGAGGAAGTGTAATGTCTCCTATCCCAAGTACCGTAGCCCCGTCAATACAATACCAGGTCTTCATAGACCTGTCAGAGATTACATGTAGGAGAACTCCTCCTCAACATCATAATAGTAGTTCGGCTCTGCTTCATAAGCATCGCCAACACCTGAAACTCAACAAATCTGGTTGGTGTTACAAACACCGTCCCGTAACGTGGGAGTGAGTGATCAACTCAGTGGAACAATAAAGTATAGGTCAACATGTTATCAATTCAGTCAAGCAGTAATGATAAAGAAATACAGCCAAACAATTTTTAACTACTCTTATTTAATGCAAGTATGAAATGACATGATGTATGCCCTTGCCAAACCACCCTCATGCGACATCATCTTACATTCGCGAATGCATACCTCCCTCAGTGCTCCACATCTACTAGGCACATGCGGTGCGATGATGAGCATGATTACCGAGTTGTTATTAGTCCATTTCAAACAGCAGTATTGAGAAACTAAGGTACCTCCCTTGTATCATTCCCAAACATGATCCATTCTAGGGTCGTCGATTCTAGTTAATCTCATACGGTATTATGGTTCGAGAGGCATCGCGAAAGCATCACAAAGGGCTTGTCACCCGTCAGCACGGATACAGATCTCACCGTATGCGGCTCAATTGCTGACCGTCAGCTCAAGTACAGGTCTCACCATACTCGGCTCAATCGCTGGCCGTCAGCTCGAGTACAGGTCTCACCGTACTTGGCTCAACTCATACTCTAGTTGCTGTGAAGGGCTCGTCGCTAATCACAGACCTTGGAGTATACTCGAAGACACTACAGAGGACTCATCGCCCGTCAGAACGAGTACAGGTCTCACCGTACTCGGCTATCGCCGTAAGTGTCGACAGCTCGAATACAGTGTCCCATACCACCGTATTCGGCTCACGAGTTTGGTTGCTCAATGGTCACTGCGGGGAGGCACGTGGCCCCAGCATAGGCCGACAGCTCGACCACGGTGTCCCATACCACCATGCCTGGCTCATGAGTCTTAGCGGATCGAGGTACCATAGTTAAAAGGGATTTCACTGGTAAGTTTGGTACCCTAGGTTCAAGCAGTAGCGTCCAAACATGGTGAACATACATAAGACAGATCGGGTTACTTGACGAGCTTGGCTAGCTCGAGCGCACAATAAGTTGAATGACATGAAGTGCATAAGCACTTCGCGTGGCCAACCACTATCGTCAACCGAAGTATGACTCGGGTTCGTCGAACACATCTCACGTGGCAAATGAATCACAGCCACGAATGCAATTCTGGTACCGATTGTCTGGACTATAATCATAGCCCCAAACACAATCAAGTGCAGATAGATAAAATAGTAGTAGATCAAGATTCAACTCATACAATCAAGGTCTGGTATTATCCGTTTAGGGCTGCCAGGGCTATTGTACGCACTCGTTGCTCCACTCCCCCATCACCCTTGACGGATCATACAACATAAATATGAATTTAAACATATGCATTACATAGATAAAATCATAAAGGCAGTTGAGCATGTTATGAAGCACAACACAAGCATGAGTTTGTACATGTTCAATTCCTAATCACACAACTATCCAAGGAGATCATACACATAGTTAAAAGAGGTTGAGAATCATATCTCAACACCCTTATACATTACAATTTGCTAACTACTACTCATTCAGACATTTCAAGAAACACTTAAACAAACATACATCAACATACATGACATATGTCGATCACATAGGCATTAGGCCAAATCCTTTCACTAGGGAGTTGCCCCAATCATAACACGCGTACACCCACGACGGATAGTCATGGCAAGCAGGAATCCAAGTTCCATATTCATTCAGTCATTTCCACAAACACTTGGGCCACACATTTTAGCATATATAGTGTATATTGGCCGTGGTGTGACTTAGGGCAAATCCTTTCGTCAAAGGGGTATCGCCAATACATCAATCATGAATCCATGACAATTAGTCATGGTGAGCACGAATGAGAATTCTATACTCATTCAATCATTTTCACAAACACTTAGAATACACTATTACAACATGCATGGTGTATGTTAGCAAAACATGTATTAGGGCTATCCTTTAGCCAAGCGAGTATTTTATTCATGTATAATATATTACTGCAATAAATAATCATGATAAATACATCTCCAAAATTTATACGTATACAGTATTTTCTAGAATACACAATTTCAACATGCATAGTGTATATAAGTAAAACATGTATTTAGGCGAATCCTTTTGCCAAATAAGTATTTTATGCATATATCGTATATCCATATAACAAATAAACATGTCAAACTCATTTCCAAAAAATATACGTATACCGTACTTTCTACAAATACCTAGAGTATGTAGAATTCCATATTTTTCATCTTTAATCGAAACTGAAAACAGACAGCACTTTGTACATGTGCAATTGCATGCAGATCATGAATCTATCATTATCTGACATTGAAAGCGTTGAAAACCATAACCTATACACCTAAAGTCCGCACTTTTTATCGTAGAATCGTAACGGAGTCGATAGGTTTGCTAAGCTTCCGTATTCGGCAGTTTGGCAACCTATAGAACGAAATAGGTTAGCTATTTCACAACCTACAACTGTCTAAACCCCAAAACAGATTAGGGTTAGGGTTTCTTACCTAGAAACAGAGCTAGAATCGCCAGGAAAGTGACTAGAACGAAGCGGTGTAGTTCGTATAGCGGCAAGGAAGAGTGGCAGGGAGATTCTCCCACATCTCCCACATTTTCTCTCTTTTCTCTCTTTTCTCTCTCTCAATCTCAAATTCGTATGGCTGCCATGAGAGAGGGTTTAAGGTCCTTATGTAGCCTAAAAATTTATCGAAATAGACTTATGTTCAAGGTATACTTACATTATAATCAAATCGGCATTGTTTCAGCTCAAAAGAGGGTTTCTAGCGGCCCTCCTTAAGGTAAAGGTCAGACTTAAGCTCACTAACGCTGGATCTACATTCTATTAAGTTTTCATTCCAGTGGGATTTCCAGATCACGCGTGGCGGACCAGTTTCAGTTCAATGGTCAGTGGATCTCGATCTGAGATTCCGAGTACATGTAAATGTGTATGAAATTTCTCCTGATCCGAGGGTGTAATTTGGTCTGATTCTGACGGTCTGGTTGCTTAATACTGATCCGCAAGCGAGTGGTGCCAGATTACTATTCAAGATATTTTATTTTGAATTAATTTCACATTTCTCACACTCTTCACTCCGAGCTCAAGCGAATAGCGCTGGGACACTATCTGGATTTGATTTCTGAGATGGTTGTCAAGCCCAGCGAGGCGGTCCTAGTTCCTTAACTTCGTGTTAATTGGACTTCCGACGTGCGGTCCAAATCCGATACGGAGTTTCGAGATGCTCCCGTGAGCAGCCGGGTAATGAGATTAATCCTAAGTTTTAGGGTAACCTGGCATCAATGATTCTACAAGTTTTGGGTCTTGCAGATCGTATTTAAAGCGATTGATGCTAATTTCACAGGCACTCCAGTTTAGCACTAGCTAATTCTCGCCTAATTTCTAAAGGATTTAGTCCTGTATGATTTCTGTCTGGGGTGGTACCTGGGCCTTTGTAGTTTGTATATAAAGTGATCCAAGTTATACTACTTAGCTAGTTTAAGATAGTGTCTATGGTAAAGTACTTAGAAAATTTAAGGAACAAGGTGGTGAAGGGTGGGATTTGTGAAGGAAATGGGTTAAGAAGCGATTTTAGACTGCGGGATTCAGTTCTGACAAGTTAATAAGGTGTTAGGAGCAACCCATTGCCTAAGGACGTCTAATTCCAGGTTGGAAAAAATCCGGGATGTTACATTATTATTTTTATGTGGTGTGGTCCGCTTGATATTTATATACCAAGCAATGGCTGGTGGACAGTGCTATGGTCCCCACCATGATGTATGTGTTTCATCCACGCTGTCCATCTATTTTTATAGATCATTTTATGATATGAGAGAAAAAATGTGGTATATCTAAATCTCAAGTGGACCACATTACAGGAAAATGTGTTGGATGACGTTGACCATTAAAAGCGTTTTAGGGGCCATAAAAGTTTTGAATAAAGATGATATTTATTATTTCCCTTCATTGGGGTCTTTATGACCTAATCAACATATTAGATTTCAAATAAACAGTACAGTGGGCCTTAGGAGGATTTTAATAGTGGATATCCACCATTATTGATTTCCTGTGGTGTGGTCCACCTGAGATTTATATACCTATCATTTTTTGCATAAAGCCTAAAATGATCTCTAAAAATAGATGAACGGAATGGATGAAACACATACATCATGGTGGGGCCCACAAAATACCCACCACCAGTAGCCAATCCGCCTCCCAAATTTGTGTGCGCGCTCAAAACAGAGTCGCGCCCAAAGTTAAGAGATTTCATACTCTCTCTCTCTCTCTCTCTTCTCTATCTCTCCCTTCTTTCCTTAATCCTCTCTCTCCCTCCATTTCCCTCCACAACCATCTTTTATCCTGCGCACCCCCACTTCTTTCTTTCGTTCTTAGATCTTCTTCTTCATCTGCATCTGCAATATCAGACAGATGGAAGCAGCGTTGGATCTGATGCGGAGAATCTCACCGAACCATGCGGAAACGGCTCTCTCAGCTCTCCTAACTCTTCTCCCTCACCACTCCTCCAGTCTCCTCTCTCAAGTCGATCAGCCGCTCCAGGTGTGCCTTCCCCCCTCTCTCGATCTGTATCTTTCGTACCTCTGGAATGAGATTTTCTCTTCTTGCATCTCTTTTTCCCGCTGGTTTTTGTTGTTGTTAGGGTTTCGATTTGTCTGATTTGAATTCGAGCTCCGGCGGTTGGTTTCCGTAGCTTGATTTTGTTATTCCTGTATCTTTTAGCTCCGACCAGTGTGAATAGGGATTTCGTTAGTTGTTCTCTGTCTATGGCCGAGTCAATTGTTTAGAGCTTTCAGCCATTTCAGGAGCAGAGAAAAGTAATTTGTGATTTTGGTATTTGTACTTGTACTGGAATTTCTGAAAATATGCAAACCCGGTCTCTCTTGTGTTATATTGGAAGAAAGAAAAAATATGGAGTTAGATTATTGCAAAATTGCACTGTCTATTAACTATCGGTTTAACTCTTGAACAATTTTTTGGCACGCTCGGTGGGACCCTGTCTATTAACTATCGGTTTAACTTGATAGTCTAATTTGTATTCCGTTCTTTCCTTGTTTTAGGTGATCAAAGTGATCTGCATGTTACCATTTTTGATGAAATTGATGCTATTTGCAAGGTACATACCTTATTAAACTTCCACTTCAATGTACCTCAATTTATCCTTACTGTAAATAGAGAAAGAGTATATTGCACTGGATATGGATGAATTTCAACAGTGATAGCATTTGAAAATTGTACTTATATATATGTTGTCAACATGGCATTTGATAAAATTTAAATTAAATAGACGAAATTGTTGGTCCTGGTTCGAATGTATCAAAAAATAAACATTACACTTATTTGATTATATTACCATGCTCGACGAGATTGGTTCACATTTATTGGACAACCGAAATGAAAAATATACAAGGGTCCTGATTCAGCAAATAAGTGTACATGGATCAGATGTTAGAATCTTTGAACCAGTCTAAGTTTGGAGCTGTGACTTAATTACAGTGTTGATTTCCAAATTTTAGGTGGTTTAAATCTGAGTTAGTGCATGCCTCATGTATAATTTATGTCTGCATGCATATCAAGCTCAGAAGCTGCCAGAGTATCAAATAACTCTCCTTTTCATTTTAAATGACCATGCTTATGGTTCAAATCTATATAGTTTAGATCATGGTCAAAGTAGTTCATACTTATAGAAGAAAATTGGGTTGTTTTTTGTGCTGGGATCCACTGGAGCTTTGGATTTAACTCATTCTTTGGATATTGACCTAAAATGATCTCTCCAAATGGATGGAAGGTGTGTGGATACAAAACATACAGCATGGTGGGGCCCATGGAACTGGTGACTTCACTTCAGTAGCCAGTCTCGCTACTCAACCTGTCAGCAGCTAATCCGCGCCCAAAATATCAGCTTGATCCAAAATTTCTACAGGCTCCAAGAAGTTTTCAACGGTAAGAATTCAATCCCCACTGTCTACTCGAGCATTCGATTTGCCTCATTTTTTTGGCTCATACTTAAAATGATCTAAAAAAATAGTGATATGAAAAAAATGTTATGAACGGTTTGTATATGATATCATCGTGGGGCTTACAAAATTTTTGCGAATTTCCTTTTCTTTCTTGAAATTCCAAAACGCATTTGAGAATTTCCAATCACAAATACAACCATTTGAGATTGTTTCAAAGAAAGAATGATAAGGATTGCAACCTTGTTAGGTGAATTTTATTTGTGTGGATGGTGTTTTGCAATCCAAAGATGGGGTTTTCATGTATGACGAGGATTATTAATGTTTTTTTTTGGTCTATGAGCTTTTCTTTTGTGCATTTTGGTATGGTTTATGTTTTGGTGCGAATGCGCATCGAGTGCATATGGGAATTGCTATAATTTTTGTGATTGGGGGTGATTTGAATCTTGGGCTGCGTTTTGGATGTCGGAAAAGTCCGTTTGCTTAGAATATGGAAGGTGCTAAGGGATTTGTTTCTAGAAGCAGCAAATTACCTGAGAAAACTGATTCTGTACATGGAAACAAATTTGTTAATCATGTTTGCCAACTTGGAATTTGATTATGCAGAATACAGAAATTGAATTTGGGTGTTGGGAAAGGGAAGGTTTATGCAGTGTTTTGTAAATGGAATTCGAAAGTATGACTGTTGGGAGGGAATTCATTCCCTTGGAATTTGCAATGCACCCTCTGGGCAGGAATCGAAAACATGGTCCAAGATGGAATTTGATTCCAACTGGAATCTGTTTCAACCTTTTTTTCAGCCATCTAAACGCATGAATTAAGCCCTGGAAATGGATTCAATTTCCAGATATGTACTTTTCCAGGGGTGCCAAACAATCCCTCAGGTTGGACCTGAAAAGTTATGGATAATCACTTGGAATGGAAAATGAAAAATTGTGATTATGTGTAATGCAGTTGCCAAAATCCCTTCTACCCCAAATGTCCGTCTATCCTACCAAAATATCTACATTTTTGAGAATTTTAGCCTGTTTGGTATTTTCTAGACCACATTAATTTAGGAATGTTCACCAACAATGCATTGCATGGGAACTTCATGTGTGATGGGCGCACATTTTCCCACGTCATATAGGATACCTGGAAGATTTCCTAGTGCAACAATCAGGCCAGTCCACTCATCAGACGGGCCACCTGCATATGTTGAATCAGATCATTAGCCTGCTGCGTGAATGGACCAGACTCACTTTTGCACTAGGTGACATTTTGGTCGGGCTCACCTTTCTCAACACTTGGATGACATACCCGGTCACGTGTTGACACATGAAGTTTGCATGCAATGCATTGTCCATAAACCTATTAATAGAAATGCGAATTGAACAAAATATTAGCTTGGTGTAGAAAACAATGGAAATTGAATTTTCTTTTTATTATGGTTTTCATGATATTGCAATCTCAAGATGTAATAGTCCTTGAAACTATGCAGCATGTTGTAGAACTAGAAAAATGGAATTTACTGTCTACATTCAATTGCAAAGTTGTCAAATGCCGTTTGGAAGTTAGAACACTATTTAACAGAATTGTGTGTCCAAACACTACCCTGTCATCTATTCCTGCATACTTGTGGCTAGACTTGCTGCCTTGTCCTCTCTTTTCTGTAACCCCACTGAAAATAAAGAGTTTTATGTGGAGATGACTGATATGTATACAATAAACATGAGCTAATAAGCGTTTAAGTATTACAAACAAAACACTAATCTCTAAATGTACTCCTGAATCATGGCACACTCCACACAACTATTTCAATCAAATAACAAATGCCGGATGCAATGTTCTCACTAAGAAAGCTGTCAATAATTCTGATTTTATCCACCATCCATGAGAAGTATGATAGATTGAAATACTTAACTTATAAACCTCTGCTTTGGCACGAATCTTTCTTCCCTGATGATTTGTCTTCTGTTAAGCATCAGGTCGGATTTATTTTGTGCATGTTGTTTTCACAAATCACCATCCTTTTAAGTGTCTTTGAGAGCAATTAAGTGTCTTTGAGACCTCACCCAACATGACGAGTCCTTGACAGTGGGGACCACCTAGATGCATGTATTGTATATCCATGTCATCCATCCATTTTAACATATACTTTGGTGCATGAATCCAAAAATCTGAGCCTCATCCTGTTTACATGTTTTATTATGATTATTATTTCTATATTCCATTCATCCTCATAAACAAATTCATTCAGTTTTTTGTATGTCATTTTACACTATCATTGACATGAATATTCTGACCTCATAGATGATATGAGTGGAAATACTAATTGGATCCAGCCTCATAGTGCATGCTCAAGGTTTTTCAAGCCACATTTATACAGGTATGGTCTTCATAGATCTGGTTGATTCATCGTGCAAGCCACAATATGGATTGGGATGACTGAAGGCTACTCCATTGAACTGAAGGCCACAAGGTTTTTATTCAACCTCCTATTGCATATTACATGTTGAGCCTGTTGGTCATATTCCATTTAAATTGTACATTTACAGGAAAGTCGTTGGCTGACTAGGATTAAATTGCATATTACGTGTTTTTATTTCTTTACCATTAAAAACTTCATAAGGCTTATCATAATGTTTAAATAAAATGAGCGAAAAAAACGAGGCAAATCCAAATCGAAAGTGAACCATACATCATGAAACGGTGGTTATTGAATGCTTGTAGGCCGTAAATGTTTTGAATTTTAATCTTGATAGAATTTTAAATTATAAAGACTTTGTTGGTGGCAACAGCTAAAGAAAGATTCATATTGATTTGTTACATTTGTTTTCTTTACCCTTCTTAAGAATTACTGTGATACCTTTTTTTTTTTCTTCTTCTTCTTCTAGAACTGCCTAATCCACAAAACAACTAGCTGTTTTCCAAGTCCAACATCCATATGAATTTTCTTTAGCATTTCCTTGACTAATTGGTTGTATGTTACTAGTATGTAGTAGATAATACTAGGTTCAATAGTAGAAAATAGTATTCAAAGCATCATTTTTGAGTGCCCCTTTCAATGCCTTACGGTGTGTTTGGTTGCACCAGATTTTATTAAATATCATAAAATTCTAAAACTCATCAAAACTCCAAATGAGATTGAAAACAAATATCTATAAACGTACATGACTTTTCCATTAAAACCCATCAATGCCTCACAGTGTGTGTGTTTTTTTTATTTGTCTTTTCTGCCAATAATACATACTTGTCTGGGTGTCAGGTTCAAATATATGCCCTGTATGCCGCAAGCAATTGATGTTCTGAGGAAGGCTAAAGTTCTGATTGTTCCAGAAAAGGCTGCCAGCGCCGGAGGGGTATGAATATTTTTGGACAGTTAAAAATGAAAAATATCCTATGGGCCTTTTTCAACAAAGCATTAGCCTTTTGTTTAATGGGCCTTAAGTCCTAAGTAAATATGTTAGAGAGACTGAAAAGAATGTAAGGGACCTGTTTGCTGATGCTGAGAATGACCAACGGACTTCGGGTGAGCAGCTTTACTTAGAGAAATGTCATGTTTTATAGTGATGGCTATGCCATACATGCTTGTTTTGATAGTCTAATTTGTATTCCTTTCTTTCCTTGTTTTAGGTGATCAAAGTGATCTGCATGTTATCATTTTTGATGAAATTGATGCTATTTGCAAGGTACGTACCTTATTAAACTTCACTTCAATGTACCTCAATTTATCGTTACTATAAATGGAGAAAGAGTATATTGCACTGGATATGGATGAATTTCAACAGTGATAGCATTTCAAAATTGTACTTATATATGTATATGTATGTATATGTATATATGGGAAATGGTACTATGAGATCGACCTCATGGGAACTTCCCATGAGGTCGAGCTGTGTGGGCCCCACCATGATGTGTGTTGAACATCAACACTGTGCATTTGATGGGTCATATACGGAACTCAGGTGGTATGATGGGTCATATACGGAACTCAGGTGGGATATCCCAAAAATCATTCGTGCGTTTTAGAGAACCACTTACAATGAACTAGCGTAATTGAATTCTAACAACAACAAAGTGCTTATAACTTTCATGTTTTGAGATTGAAATTGATGTTCTGATTTAACTTCATTGCAGCTTATAGAAGTTAGGAGCCCTTGAGTGGAACAAAGTGGTATTGAGTATTGAGTACAATACTATTCCAACAAGGTGAGTATTGAGTATAATCATTGCATTTTTTCATGCAGTGATTGCACCATTCATGGGATTTTAGCTGCATTTATTTAGTCCATCCATCTTGTTATTGCAGTGGTTTGCTAATAGTTGGGTAAGTGCTGGGTATGTATTTCAGTCGGCATATTTATAGGATTAAAAAAAGCAAAAAGTTTTACTATTTCAGTAATCTTCATACCATTTGTCTAACTACGTTCATTTAGTTCGCGAAGGATTATGGTTAAACCCCAATTTAAACCTGATAAGGGGACTGTTTCTAGTTGGCTTGAAACTTGATTGGATACATTCTTCTTTTCACTTCTCTGATATTCCATTGTATTAAAGAAGTCTTGTACTAAGAAAGATTTGATTCATAACTTAGAAAATCACGAAGCAACAATATTTTTGTGAATTCAAATTCCTCATGTTTGAAGTAACCTTGGATTCAAGCATGGCTTAAACTAAAATTCCTTCAATGCAAAAGAAAAGAAGAAGAAGAAGAAACTTTCTCTACATTCATCATTTCATTTATCTGATATTCAGTTGTAGTAAAGACGTCTTTTACTAAAAAGATTTGGACGGTGGGAAGTTTTTGTGAACTTGAATTCCCTATGTTTGTTTAAATAATGTTGTATTGCTCAATGAAGTTTTCTTTCCTTGCATTCCTTTAGATTACATTCAATCAGTAGCGCTTTACCTTTTAATTCCTTTTTTTTTGGTGCTAATGAGATGCTTATCCTGCCAATAAAATAAAAATAAATAAAAGGAAAAAAAAAAAAGAGATCTATTTTGGCAACATTGCCATTTGGAATCCAACAACAAACAGTTAGCTAGCACAAATTCGGAGATCCTCTGAGATTGGAGGATCCTAACTAACACTTTGGATGCTTTCCAACTGAATGTGGTCTGCCGTTGTATTTTCTTGTTAACTTTCAATTCCTAGATTGGGGTCAAGTTGTGTTGTTTATTAATTTCAAGAAGGGGCATCCCTTTCTTGTTATGCTTTGTGGTCTAATTCCTTTTTGTTTGGTGCTAATGAGATGCTTATACTACCAATAAAAATATTTAAATAAATAGAAGGAAAAGAAAGAAGGAAAAGAGAGACAGGAAGGCATTGCCACATGTGCGCTAGGACCCTCTAATTCCTGTTTTTTCTTTGGCCCATCTGGGACTTAATTCATCTTTCTTAGTACATCTTTGTTACATATTTTGACTTAGAAGTTATTGTATCAAATGACAAAACTTCTATTACAAATTTACAATTATATGCCACATGTGCAATTTGTAAGTAATTTCTAAGCTTTTATACCAACTTCGACTGAATTAACAGAATTTTCATTCGAGGCCAATAGTCTGTATAGATGGGGATATTTTGCATTAATGATGATGATACATCATTCGTCTGGTGGATCCCAATGTTAATGTTCAACAGATCATAAATCTACTCTGTTGAACAATCACGGCTATCTGATCGGTGGACTTCCTCGAGTTGCATATGTATATCTCTAGTTGCTACATCATTTCATCTACAATTTGATGTTTACAAATGTTTCTGCACCATAAATACTAGGGATGTAATTACCATTTGATCATTGCCGGTCTACAATTTATCTTTCGTATTAACTAAATTATGTTTTCAAGGTTATTTTCTCCATCAACGCAAGGCAGAGATGACAGATTTCCTGAGAAAGGTCAGTTTTTTTCATACGAAACTAAAGAGCAATGAGTGTGTATGCTCAGTAGTTCTGTTTTGGCCAAAAGTTGTTGGTTGGGGCTCATCTTCAATTGGAGATTTACTTAGTGTTTCTCTTCAACATCAGTTGTTATTCATTAGTTTAAGTTGCTGAATTTGATGCTTTCTCTTTCACTAATATTTGACTGGATGCAAGTGGGCTTTGTAATAGTACAAGTTCTAAGTAAGGAAATCCAAGGAAATGCCCAAGAAATACCCAAGCTGATTTTTTATTTTTATTTTATTTCTTATTTTTTATTTTTATTTTTAATGGACCTCTTAGTTGAATTTGTGCATCTATATTTGTACATGATATACTCCTATTTGATTTTTTTTTTTTGGAAAGATTCCTTTTGAATGTTTATCTATACTTTCAAAGAACAAAAATTATATTTAGTAGTTCTCAATGAATGTGGGTATTGGTGCTTTCAGGTAGGTGTTGCAGAACTTAAAGTTGCAGTCGAAAGGTATGGCTTAGAATTTCAATCCTTCTATGAGTAAATTCCATCCTTGTTGGCATATTTGAAATTTTATTAGGGTTATTAATGAGAAGTTGGGGTTCTCTGTCTTGGAATTGGTTGTGTGAATAAAAGTAGGATACCTTGTTTGCTTCTATATGATCCAATTCACAAAGTTACCAGTTGATTTATTTAAAAAATGGGTAATTTCCTATTTGGCTTGTGAATCGAAATGAACCAACAAAATGAGCATCGAAAAATTGCATTTACATGATGTTGATAAAACCTAATTCAATTGCAATAGTTGTCCCAGGTTATTACTGTACATTCAGATTCTAGTTTTTTCTCCAGCTTTTCCTGTTTGTGTTTTGTTTATTGAGTTGAAGTGATATATAATTGATGAAGTCTTGGAGAAATTTGCCATCCTCAGGCATTCCTCAAAAACTTATTTGGTTTCTCAAGAGCCATTTTGCAAAGCAAAAGCCAACTGCATTGTTTTGCAGGCTTCTTCGGTGTAAACATAGGCTTGATTCTTCCATAACACAAATGTTGATTTTCTCCTCTTTAATTCAATTATATTTGCTGACCAATTGAAAAGGAGTTTTGAGTCTCAAGGTTCAAGCCAACTGCATTGTTATTAACGTGTCTCTTGCTTGATTTTATACATTAAGGATCTGTTATCATATTCAATTTGTAAGATGCTCCAAGTGTACAAGTACGAGCTTGAGCAAAACCCAGTATAATTTCTATTCTTGATCCCATGAAAGGCAAATGTTGATGAGCAGCAGTTGGCTGTGAATGTGAATGTGAATATGATGAAATATGGATGTGAATATGATGGCGGTGAATGTGAATATGATGAATATATTATATAATAGGTGTATATCAGGAAGAATATGATGAAATA
>JAJHSJ010001019.1:0-60110 GCA_021015155.1 Magnolia officinalis
CTTGGTTAAAGGGATTTCACTGGTAAGTTTGGTACCCTAGGTTCAAGCAGTAGCGTCCAAACATGGTGAACATACATAAGACAGATCGGGTTACTGACGAGCTCGGCTAGCTCGAGCGCACAACAAGTTGAACGACATGAAGTGCATAAGCACTTCGCGTGGCCAACCACTATCGTCAACCGAAGTACGACTCGGGTTCGTCGAACACATCTCACGTGGCAAATGAATCACAGCCACGAATGCAATTCTGGTACCGATTGTCTGGACTATATTCATAGCCCCAAACACAATCAAGTGCAGATAGATAAAACAGTAGTAGATCAAGATTCAACTCATACAATCAAGGTCTGGTATTATCCGTTTAGGGCTGCCAGGGCTGTTGCACGCACTCGTTGCTCCACTCCCCCATCACCCATGACGGATCATACAACGTAAATATAAATTTAACATATGCATTACATAGTTAAAATCATAAGCAGTGAGCATGTTATGAAGCACAACACAAGCATGAGTTTGTACATGGTCAATTCCTAATCACACAACTATCCAAGGAGATCATACACATAGTTAAAAGAGGTTGAGAATCATATCTCAACACCTTATACATACAATTTGCTAACTACTACTCATTCAGACATTTCAAGAAAACTTTAAACAAACATACATCAACATACATGACATATCTCGATCATATAGGCATTAGGCCAAATCCTTTCACTAGGGAGTTGCCCCAATCAAACACGCGTACACCCACGACGGATAGTCATGGTAAGCAGGATCCAAGTTCCATATTCATTCAGTCATTTCCACAAATACTTGGGCCACACATTTTAACATATATAGTGTATATTGGTCGTGGCGTGACTTAGGGCAAATCCTTTCGTCAAAGGGGGTATCGCCAATACATCAATCATGAATCCATGACAATTAGTCATGGCGAGCACGAATGAGAATTCTATACTCATTCAGTCATTTTCACAAACACTTAGAATACACTATTACAACATACATGGTGTATGTTAGCAAAACATGTATTAGGGTATCCTTTAGCCAAGCGAGTATTTTATCCATGTATAATATATTACTACAACAAATAATCATGATAAATACATCTCCAAAATTTATACGTATACAGTATTTTCTAGAATACGCAATTTCAACATACATAGTGTATATAAGTAAACATGTATTTAGGCGAATCCTTTTGCCAAATAAGTATTTTATCCATATATCGTATATCCATATAACAAATAAACATGTCAACACATTTCTAAAAATATACGTATACCGTACTTTCTACAAATACTTAGAGTATGTAGAATTCCATATTTTTCATCTTTAATCGAAACGGAAAACAGACAGCACTTTGTACATGTGCAATTGCATGCAGATCATGAATCTATCATTATCTGACATTGAAAGCGTTGAAAACCATAACCTATACACCTAAAGTCCGCAACTTTTGTCGTAGAATCGTAACGGAGTCGATAGGTTTGCTAAGCTTCCGTATTCGGCAGTTTGGCAACCTATAGAACGAAATAGGTTAGCTATTTCACAATCTACAACTGTCTAAACCCCAAAATAGATTAGGGTTAGGGTTCCTTACCTAGAAATGACGCCGGAAACGCCGGAAAAGCGATGAGAATCAGGCGGTGGAGCCCGAATAGCGGTAGGGAAGAGTGGCAGGGAGGTTCTCCCACTGCTCCCACACTTTCTCTCTCTTTCTCTCTCTTAATCTCAAATTCATATGGCTGCCATGAGAGAGGGTTTAAGGTCCTTATATAGCTAAAAATTCACCGAATAGACTTATGTTCAAAGTATACTTACATTATAACCAAATCGGCATTGTTTCAGCTCAAAAGAGGGGTTTCTAGTGGGCCTCCTTGAGCCAAAGGTCGGACTTAAGCTCACTACGCGTGGATCTACGTTCTATTAAGTTTTCATTTCAGTGGGATTTCTAGATCACGCGTGGCGGACCAGTTTCAGTTCAACGGTCAGCGGATCTCGATCGGAGATTCCGAGTAGAGTACATGAAATGTGTATGAAATTTCTCCTGATCCGAGGGTGTAATTTGGTCTGATTCTGATGTCTGGTTGCTTAATACTGATCCGCAAGCAAGAGGTGCCAGATTACTATTCAAGATATTTTATCTTGAAATTATTTCACATTTCTCACACTCTTCACTCCGAGCTCAAGCGAATAGCGCTGGGACACTATCTGGATTTGATTTTCGAGATGGTTGTCAAGCCCAGCGAGGCGGTCCTAGTTCCTGAACTTCGTGTTAATCGGACTTCCGACGTGCGGTCCAGATCCGATACGGAGTTTCGAGATGCTCCCGTGAGCAGTCGGGTAATGAGATTGATCCTAAGTTTTAGGGTAACCTGGCGTCAATGATTCTACAAGTTTTGGGTCTTGTAGATCGTATTTAAAGCGATTCTAGCGGATTTCGTAGCTAATCTAGTTTTGCACTTAGTTACTTTGTCTCATTTCTAAAATATTTAGTCCTATAAGATTTCTGTCTGAGGTGGTACCTGGGCTTTGTAGTTTGTATATAAAGTGATCAAGTTATACTACTTAGCTAGTTTAAGATAGTGTCTATGGTAAAAGTACTAAAAAATTTAAGGAGCAAGGTGGTGAAGGGTGGATTTGTGAAGAAAATGGTTAAGGAGCGATTTTAGACTGTGGGATTTAGTTCTGACAAGTTAATAAGGTGTTAGGAGCAACCATTGCCTAAGGACGTCTAATTCCAGGTTGGGGAAAATTCGGGATGTTACACAACCTTTGCAGCGCCCTAGCCCTAGAACGACAATATCGTTGAGATTATCTAGGTTTGACGACCCTAGAATGGATCATGTTTGGGAATGATACGAGGGAGGTACCTTAGTTTTCCAATCCTGCTGTTTGAAATGGTCTAATAACAACTCGGTAATCATGCTCATCATTGCACTGCATGTGCCTGGAAGATGTGGAGCACTGAGGAATGCAAGCATGACGCGAACGTAAGATGGTGTCGCATGAGAGAGTATGTCGGTGAGGGCATGCATCATGATTGCATTCATACTTGCATTATAAGAGTAGTTAGAAGTGTTTGATTGTACTGCTTTATCATTACTGCTTGACTGAATTGATAACATGTTAACCTATGCTTTATTGTTCCACTGTTGATCACTCACTCCCACGTTACGGGACGGTGTTCCGAACACCCACCAGACTTTGTCTGATTGCAGATGGCGATGCTACTCCTGAGGCAGAGACGGACCTTTATGATGACAATGATGCTTGTTCGTATATGCTGTATGTTGACGGCTTCAAGTGAGCCATGTCTTGATCGACGGAATACAGGGGATGTTGACTAGAAAACACTACAACTTTGGTATAATTTGAAATTGTACTTGTAATTCATTAACCTGGTAACCTTATCACACTCTGGAGACTTACCATAGTCTATATCTTTTATGTATCTATCATAGACTTTCGCTTGCAATTTAATTGTCTCTGGAGTATGATATGCTGTTTTGGTATAATCTCATTCATGTTTCAATGCTCTCATCATAATCATCATTATCTGTGTTGCATAAGTGATGCGTTGGAACTCGGGAGCTGAGGTTTGCTCGACCCCCGATTTTCAGGGCGTTACAGGATATGCATCAATTTTGGGTTAACCAGTAAAATGATTTGAAAAACCGAATGGACGGCGTGGATAAAACACATGCATTCACGATGGGCCCCAACATAGTTTCCTAAGAGACGTGCTGTGCACGTCAACCACTTGCATGTACAACACGTCAGTGACAGGCATGCTGAGTAGCGAGACTAGCTACTGAAGTTACGTCAACAAGTTTCGTGGGCCCCACCATGATGTATGTTTTGTATCCACACCTTCCATCCCTCATTCTTTAGTTCATATCATAAAACGATATTTAAAAATGGATGAACAGTGTGGATATAACACATACATCATAGTGGGGCCCATAGAACTTGGTGATGCCAACTCAACCTCTCAGTATCTAATCCGCGTCCTGTGGACCGTAGCCTGTATCCATTTCGTGCCCAGCACGGTAATAGGCTGTGACAGCCTGACAGGCAGATACGTGTCGTGCATGGACGATAGTAGTGAGAGGCCTCGAGCTTCGAGTTGTACGAACGGCTCAAATGAGATCAAAGTTAAATGGGCCCCGCAGTTATGTATTTATTATATCCACAACGTTCATCCATATTGGAGATCATTTCGGAGCATTATCAAAAGATTAAAAAAAAAAAAAACACATCCAAAGATCAACTGGACCACACCACAAAGAGTAACGAGAATAATGATTTTCACAGTTAAAAAATTCGTAGGGCCCACCATCACGTTTATTTTCTATCTAATCTGTTATTAAGGTTAAAAATACATAGATAAAGAGGAAAAACAAATTTCATATTAATCCGAAACTTCTATAATCTCCAAAAAGATTTCAATGGTAAACGTTCAATCCCCACTATTTTTTGCAGTGTGGGCCTACTGATCTTAATTTAGATCTGTCTTATTTTTCAGCTCAAGCCTTAAGACGAACTCTACAAATGGATGAACTGTTTGGATATAACACATACCTCATAGTTTGACCCACAAATCTAAGCCGATCCGAATCGTACCTAACCCGTCCGACTCGGTTTCCCTGACCGAGTCGGACTCGGTTCGGGTCAGGTGTCCTGGACTTGGTCCCGGATCGGATCGAGTTCGGATCAGCTCATATAGATTTCGGATCGGATCAAGTTGGACCCAATCCGATCTGACTCGGTCCGATGCCCAGCTCTACCTGAGCTTACCCTGAATAGATGGGAATCACTTGCAATGATATACCCGTGCTCAGAAGCTAAGTAGGCAGATGTTTATAAAAATTCAACCGGTCCATCCATTTTGTCAGCTCATGTTATTAGCTGTGCCCAAAAATGAGCAAATCAAAAACTAAATTAGGCCGCATAACAGTAAAAACTGTTTTTAATGGCATATAAACACCACCGTAGACCGGGACACAATTTGATCGATTTTAAGGTGGGACTGTCCATTTCTACTTGCCCATGTGTGCTGCCGGAATAGACGCGGATCTCCTGCGGCTAAGTTCCTGACCTCGGGGTCCTTACTCTTGCTCGGGTGGAAGACTCTCATGAGTTTCAACTCCATGTCGGGTTCGAGTACCCATAGGTGGTGTGAAATTCCACTAGTGTGGGGTGTGTAAAAATAAAATAAAAATAAAAATTCCTGACCTCGTAAACTAATTGAGAAGTAAGAACCAAAAGATGTTTATAACAAATCCTCCCTCCGTTCGATCTTGCCAGCTCATGTTATAAGCTGCATAAAAAAAAAAAAAACGAAGTAGGTTCAAAACTCAAGTGAGCTCGTGACAGAAAAAGTGGATAGGGAAATGCCCATCCTGAAAACCTCCGATGTGTCTGCCATCCCAACGTTCATAAGTTCATTTGTCCTGAGATGAAATGAAAACCCAAAAATATTAGCCAGAACCAAAACTTACGTGGCCTATAAATGCTTCAACGGTGGATGTTCAATCCTCACTGTTTCCAATTGTCTGACTCACTTGAGTTTTGTATACGTCTCGTAAACATCACCGCATGCCTAGCCTAGCTTTTGAGCGCACTGTGACGGGGCAATCCACGTACGCTACGAACTAGATTTTCGGGTCCCGGTCCAAACACGGCCCACCTGATAGACGGGAAGGATCTCATCCACGTGAAGTCCTCGATCCACGTCAGCCAATGTCCGATTCCCATAAAACTTCTATGCGAAGTCACGCCAGCGTTTTCGTTATACAAAAAAAAAAGCATTAAAATGCCGACATCCGACCGACGCTCTAGCTTTCAAACCTCCGAAGGAAGTAAAGATAATACTCGAAATCTCCACCCTTGAATGGGGACACCGTTCCAAGCTGTCAGAATCTTACAATACCATCCGTGAACGGACGCGCATTCGTAATCGCCGAAGAGATTCGCTGACAAGTGCCAGGTTTAAACATGAGTAGACAATCCAAGCTGCTCATTAATCAGATCTCCTATTTTAGATATCGTGTCGTGAAATTCACTCTATTCTCCTACTGAGATGAAGAGCACAAGTTAGTTGAATGTGGACGGTTGGATATGTTTTAAACCTTCTAAATTTCGTACTTGTGAAATCTATAAAGAACGTCTGATTTTCTTAGAGATTTCAATATAATTGGTGCTCGATGAACGGATGTGATCTATGAAAATTATGAAAATTCGTGACTAAATCCCAATCGCGAGTAGATCTGCGAGACTTCTCGGAACAACGTTTTTCATAAATCCGAGGACCGCCTTTTCATGTAGAGGCACGTGGCAACTTGTTAAAGGATAACGTGTACGCACCGACCTTTTAGATTACTTGTCCCAAGAGACCGGCAAAACGGACCCTACACAACGCGTATTACCTGTATTATATGGCTCCCCTGTATTCCGGACTTGGATACGGTAGTGACACCGCCAGTAACAATGGGCCACACCATGATATATTTGTTTTCATCCGTTCCGTCCATCCATTTTGAGAGATCATATTAGGGCATGAGACCAAAAATGAGGTATATAAAAATCTAATATGGACCACACCATAGGAAATAGTAGAGATTGAAGGTCTACTACCATTTAAAACTTCTCGAGGGCTACAAAAGCTTTGGATCAAGTTACTATTTGTGTTTTCACTTCACCCAGGTCTGATTTACTTAATTAGCAGCTGAATGGCAAATAAACGTTATACAGTTAGACCTAGTAAGTTTTTAATGGTGTGTGATCAATCACTGCTGTTTCCTGTGGTGTGGTCCACAACATATTTGGATCTTCCTAATTTTTAACTTTCTGCCCTAATATGATCACAAAAAATGGATGGACGGAGTAGATAAAACATATAAATTATGGTAAGCTCCAGAGCTGTACTAACACCACGAGTAGGGAGGTAGGTCCTGTCGAATCCGAGTGCTGTAATGAAAGCTGTGTGGGGCTTACCGTGATTTTCTGTAATATTTACTTTTTGGATCCATTTCGTCAGGTAAACGCCAGCTAGATCCAAAACTTAAAATGTGCCAGACCATAGGAAACGGTGGAGATGCAAATAGACGGTTGAAATTTTCCTTGGACCCGCTGTGATGTTTAGATACCGTCAAAAGGTGATTCTACCTGAATAGAAAACTAGTGTGAACTTTACTATGGTTTCAACAGTAAACGTGCGGTGATTACTCATGGGTCCCACTTAAAACATAAAAATAAAGGTGGGGTCCACAGTCCTTTGGATTATAGAGGGAACCCTGTAAACCCGGGTTTTAAGCAAGTCGCGCGTGTCCACAGTCCACCCCTACTTCCTCCGACATCTCACGTAGACGACGCCACGTGTGAGAGATACATTTGGTGGTCGGCAAGGCAAAATCATCCCTCTCTTTCCTTATGTCCGTTTAGTCAGTTAATACAGTTGGTTGTTATCAGCTAAAAATTCCTCATCCCTACACGCAATACGTGTACCAAGGACACAAATTGCCTGCTGGCTTTATGGGATTCCTACAGAACTAAGCTCTATGAGCCGACTGGATGAATGTGTTTATATCCACTGTCCATCCCTTCCACGGGCTCGTATTAAAGTATGAACCAAATATGTATTTGGACCACACCATTGGAAACGTTAGGGATACCTTCTTAGTGCCCATCGTGGTGTTTATTTGCCATTCAACCTATTTGTACCGTTATCTGAATAGGGATCACACAAATAATGGCTTGATATGAAACTTCTGGGGCCTCGAAGAAGTATTTAATAGTGAATGTTTAATCTACACCATGGTGGGATCCACTTGAGTTTTAGATTGCCTTCATGCCCTAAAATAAGCTGGTAAAACAAATGAACAGCCTTGATATAACACATACATCACGATGGCCCCATGAAAGCTAAGTACAACAGGAATCCAAGCAACCTTCCATGTGCCAATGTCCTGAATTAGTTGTCCCCACATCAAAATTGATACATATTGGCTGCAGCCCTAAGCTCTATGAAGCTTACCTTGATGTATGTGTTACATTCATTCCATTTATCCATTCATTTTAAAGCTTGAGCTCAAATATGAAGCAGCTCCGAAGTTCAAATTGCCAATGGGATAGGAAATAGTGGCATAAAGCTACCCACCCTTGGAACCTTTGAAGGGTCTGTAATGTTTATATGTCATCCAAGTAACTCATAGGTGACTCCAACCTAGATGAAGGCAAAACAAAAACATAAGCTTGATCCAAAACTTCTTTAGTCTTAAAAAATATTTTAATAATGAAAATTCAATCTATTTATATTCATTTTCGGTGCCCTAACGTGGACCAATGGAAAGCCGTCTCGTGTTCACACTATGGGCTTGGTACTTACGAAAATCATAATTGCACCTGGAGATATATTTGTTTGATTTTATCTTTAGTGATACACGTTTTGATATTAATACAATATTGACACATAGCCTTACACATGCTTTTAAGGGAGTGAATGATGTTGCATGCCAGGTGACCATGATTAACGACTCAATTAATGAGGCAACATGCTTGACACGTCTATAAAGACTCACGGAGAGGACAAATCCCATCGTAAATCTAGTTATGATACATTCGGTAAGACCATCTCTCATAGTCCTAAAATGTGACATTTTCCCAAAGACATTTGGAGAGTTTGTGAAGATAATGAAGGTTTTGAATATCTGAATATCGGACTAATATCCAAGCAAATACGTTTGTGGTTCGGACTCAAATAAAGAGATGATGAACACCACGCGAATCAGGTACTGATCCGTACAATAATCGGAATTAAGAGAACATGAAAGCTCAATGAAAAATATGGTTCGGCAAGTTCGACATTTAGATGAGACACGGTGGGAAGAACGGTGGATATAACTCTAGTCGAGTTATTTTTGATGCAACAATGTCCTGAACGATTTGACCTGTTGGAGTTCCAGCTCTTATTATATACCACTATGATGTAATCTTAAGTCACAATAAACCCAAATCAACCCTAGGTATTAGAATTTTGCATCTAATTTCACCGTCAATCGATGCGCTTTGTGGAAGCACATTTAATAAAGTTAAAACAATCAAAATAAACAGAATAACCAAGCAATCAAGCAAGTAAACATAAAATATAAGATATTTTACATGGAAAATCCTTACAAAGAAAAACTACGGCACAAAATGATAAAGATTAATATAATCATAACCTTAGAGTTTATACCACCTAGCTTCTCCAAATTCAAGATCACCCAATCTCCCATTTTGATGTGCACCTAGGAAAATCCTGACCCATTGAGATAATCTATTCCAAAGCCTTTACAAGTGTTTAGAACCCTCTCACCTCGCAAAATCCTTTCCCTTAGAGAGAAATCACTTGTATTCATTAAGCGCTAATCATAATTGGACTTAAATACTCCGATATTCGCTAATTTGCGTAACTTGTTGGTTGGACTGAATGAGACCTTTGGTCGGACTGAATCAAACTGACTCACATGTTTTGGTCAAATTGAAAACGTGCAAATCTTCACAGCGTGCACACTAAGATTCTCCCACTAATTCGGTTGAACTGAATGTGGCCTTCCCTGCACTATTAGATTGACAGAATCTAAGACATCTTGCACAACATGTCAACCCCTCTAAGATCATTATCAGAAGAGAGCGAGAGTTCAAGGTTCTGTAGGAGGTGGTTTGATTAGGTCGTTAGATAGGTGACCATGATCGATTTAAGGTACAGGATCAGTGGTAGAGGTTCTCCTGATTAATCTATTTTTAGATGCAACATTGTCTAGGAGACCGTCTACGCGATGATCCGCGAGCCAAAGATCACAGATCTAGATCTAGTTGTTTTCTAAAGGGGACCATCTACATAAAGGCGAAAACTTTCCTATCCAGAATGCATGTCATAAACACGAAGGATCCATGATCAGTTAGAAAACCCAATGAGGGTTTAGCCGCCTCGACAACTTATAAAAGGAACACGCGAAGAAGAGATCGAGGCCCATGCTAAACAAAATTTGTTTATCTTTTACATCTTTCATATATATCTTTACTTTTATCCTAGCGTAGCATATATTCTAGCCTGGTCTTAGCATAGATCACTAGTGTCCAGTGTCACCGCTACAGTACCGTAGGATTATATTAAATGTCCACAACCCTAAGTTGTTAGATCCCGATCAACTGAGTTCTTACTCAGGCGATCATCTTTTTGCTCACATCCTTCTGACAATTAACCTCGATCATCTATCCTTATAGACAAATCAGGTATTTATCCCCCATTTATTTCTCTACGTTGTTTATTTTGATACTCCGTCGATTGTAATGAGCCACATATTCAAATATTAATAAAATCGACATACTCTAACTTTCTTTTATTTATTTATTTATCTCCATTTTTTTAGAAGTGTTAGAAATAATTACTAGTGAAAGAAATTAAAGTCTTGAAGTTGTAAGGCAAAAAGAATCCATTAGGAAGAATTAACCGCTATCCTTTACCCTATCACAAATTGCTTGATCGTTGATCACAATCGGTAGTTGTTTTGATAGTTGGATTTCTGAATATAGTCCTAGGCATTAGTTTCGACACGAGAGGCACTAGTGTTCAAATAAACATTAAGTACGACTCTGACACATCCACACATCATAATTGCATACAAAATCTAGATACAAGCTCTCACCATACGTATGACCTTGGGTTTGATTGAATTGCATAAACATAATCTTCACCATTTTTCTATAGTGTAGTCTACCTGACCTTTAGATCTATCTTTATTTAGGCTCGTCTTTAAAAATGAGCTAGCCAAACATATGGCTATGCATCAGGATAAGCCCTATTTATGGGCCTTAGGAATCCACTCCAACCCTCACATTAGGTGCCTCACAAACCGACATCCAAGGACGCTGATTGCCTGCTGACCTTGCCAGTAGCAAGGCCATGGCTACTTGATAGTGCTTTGTGGGCCCTACCATGACATGTGTTTTATCTAGGCTATTCATCTGCTTTTTTCATATATTTTAGGGCATGAGCCCAAAATTAAGGTAGATCCAAATGTCACGTGGACCACACTACAAGAAACAATGGCGATTGAACACCTATCATTAAAAACTTCATGGGGTTAAGAAAGTTTTGGATGAATCTAATATTTGTGTTTTCTTTTTATCATGGTCTTTGTGACCTAATCAACAGGTTGGATGACAAATAATCATTACAGTGGACTTTGGAAGTTTTTAATGGTGGGCATTCAATCACCATCATGAAAAAATAAATGGTGGGGATAAAATGCTTATATAAGGTTGGGACTCACGGAAGCGGATTGGCTAGTGTACTGCACACCAGCTGTATAGCTGGTGTGTTGACGTCACCAAGTTCTGTGAGTCCCATCATGAGGTATGTGTTATATCCTAACCGTCCTTTTAGTTGGCGAGCTCGTCCTAAGGCCTGAACCAAAAAATAATACAGATCCAAATATCAAGTGGACCACACTGCAAAAAAGTTGTCGGGGATTGAACGTCTACCATTGAAAACCTTTTGGAGGTTACGTAAGTTTTGGATCAATATGATATTTGTTCCTCTTCATTCCAAAAAAAAAAAAAAAGAAACCTTAAGTTCATTTCCTTCACTCTTCACGCCACCCCTGCTACGGCTGCCCCCAATCCCCATCCATTCCTCTCTCTCTCTCTCTCTCTCTCTCCTCTCTCTCTCTCAAGCCCAGAACCGTGGAACCGATCTGGAACCAAACCGATTTTAATGGTCCGGTTCCGGTTCAGTTCTAGGGTGCTAACGGTTCGGTTTCGGTTTTAATTCTCCTAGAATCATTAGGAACGGTTTGATTCCGGTTTCACCCCAGAACCAGACCAAACCGACCCATGTGCACCCCTAACCTTATGAAAAGATTCGATGGAAATAAACATATGGTGGGCCCTACGAATTTTTTAACAATTAGAATCATTGTCCCACTGCTATTTATGATGTGGTCCACTTAAGCTTTTGATATGAATCATTCTTGGTACAATGCTGTTAAATGATCTCACAAAATGTATGAATGGTGTGGATATAATAAATACATTATTTTGGGGACATGTAACTTTGATATACTTTGAACTATTCGTACAACTTAGAGCCCAAGGAGCTGTAACGCTCGTTTTAGCACGACATGTACCCACACTAGCCTAGAGCTGGGCACCAAGCGACTCGACTCGTTCAAATCTGACTCGACTCGAATCGAAATAGGTGAATCGGTTTGAACTGAATAGGATTCGTCCAATCCGAACTCAAATTGAGTCGAGTTGGGTAACTCGACTCGACTCTACCCAAAACTCAATCCAGTCAGACTTGACTCGATCCGAAATCCGATTTGACTCGAGTTTGGGTGTGTATATATATATATTATATATATATATATATATATATATATATATATAATAAAACCCTACCCACTGCACCCGACCTCGACCCAATCCCAAAGTCTCTCTCCCCTCCCTCATCCTCCTCCTCTTCCAAGCTCGGCAACTACCCACCACCCACCCTCCTCCTCCTCCTCTTCCTTTTCTCTCTTTACTCTCCACTCCCTCCCTCCCTCATTTCTCAATCCTACTCGGTACTTCCGATTGGGTCTGACTCGGTCTGGATCAATCCAGGCTAGATTGGACTCGGATCAGGTCAGGCACGCGGGACTCGGCACTGAGTCTTCGTGTCAGGCCTATTTCAAAACCGGATCGAGTCGGGGTCACCCCTAACTCGGTCGGACTCGACTTTGATGCCCAGCTCTACTTCAGCCATGACGCTGGTCCAATCCGCTTCCGGGACTCACATGGCACTCGTACAGTACTTACTGGTTACTGACAGCATCAGCGGGCAATCCGCGTCCGAGAGGGAGCTTTCTAACGTGGAACCGTGGATCGCGCACACCGCCTCATCTTCACGCGCTTACCTCATGATCACCTTGAATCCAAAAATCAGGACCGTACAGAACTCGTGTAAACCACAGCTTAGGAAATATATGGGATTGAATGACGATCATTAGTTTTGTACGTGGCCTACATCGGTGTTTATATACCATTCATCTGTTTTGCCTCATACGTTAAGTATAATTTTATAAGGTGGCCCACATGAGTATTGAATTAATCTTATTTTTATGATCAAGACTAAAAAAGTGGTTAGTCACCTAATGGACGGTTCGGATTCTATGAACGTGGTCCTGTCCCGAAGTTTAAAGAAAGCGACTTCGGTGGGTACCTACGCGCGAGTTACGCTACGGTTTTTCGCTTCGTATTTATTTATTTATTTATAATTATCTTTTTGTCTTTTGAGTGTTAGAAACGCGTACCAAAACGCCTATAAAAGGCCACGAAAACGAAGCCCCAATAACGTAAACAAAGCATCCATAGCAAAAGCAAAAAAACAGCCCTTCGTTGCAATTCCCAGTTCTCTCGTATTATTTTCAGGCCATGGCTGACGAGCAACACCATACAGCCGGTATAGGTGGGACCTATGAAGGAGAGGGTGAAATCAAAGATCGAGGAATACTCGAGCTTTTGGGTAAGAAGGAAGGAGAGCAGGCTGTGGTGACTGACGTTGAGAAGGTCCACGTGTCAAAACCATGTGAGAAGCTCCATCGATCTCACAGCTCTTCTAGCTCGGTAAGATTTATGATAATCTCAACCTATCTATATTGAATTGGATATTGAAATGGTACGCTTAGGTGCTGTTCCAGGACCCCATTTTCCATTTGGGTATTGGAATGGTAAACTCACAATGCTATTTTAAGGAACCCTATGATCTGTGGGGCCCACAGTGATGTCTGTATTCTATCCACTCCATCCATCCATTCCCCCAACTCATTTCAGGCCATGCACCTAAAAATGAGGCGTACCCAAAAATCAAGGGAGACACACTCCAGGAAACGGTGGGGATAGAAACACTCACCGTTAAAACGTTCCTGGGGCCCATTGTGATTTTTTTTTATGTCATCCAATCTTTTTATAAGGTGATTCCCACCTGGATGAAGGAAAAAATAAAAATAAAAATCAGTCTGATGCAAAATTTCTGTGGCCCCATGAAGGTTTCAATGGTGGACATTCAATTCCCACTGTTTCTTGTGGTGTGGTCCATTTGAGTCTTGAATCTGTCTCATTTCTGAGATCGCATCTTAAACATCATCCGGCGAAACGGATGGATGAAGTGGATATAAGACGGACATCATGGTGGGCCACACAAAATTTAGGGTTAGAGGGGATTCCCGTAACCCTTAGTGTTTAATAGCATATATTCCTCTCATGGGCCATCATATCATGAGGGGCCCACTACAAATTTACAAACCCTGTAGATTCAGATTCGAAAGAAGAAGAGGCTTGGCAAGTGTTGGATCGTATCTGTTTGATTCGTCAGAATGGTATTATGGTATTATTACAGGATTGGTTGGGACTACAGACATTCGATCTGGTGCTATGTTTCAATGATCCAAACCGTTTATACGATGAGCTTTGCCTTGGATGCCTGAGAATGCTTGAATCAGTTTTCCTTCCTTTGACTATGGATCGTCTCCGTAACTGTTGTTGTTTTGTGGCTCGTTGAAAGGACTGTTAGATTATTGTAGTTACATGTGAATTCTGATTAGTGCTTTCAATCATCGATCATGATCACAGATCCAACGGCCATGGTCCCACATATCCCATAACATGGGAAGCAGATTGGCTGGTGTACCACACACCACCGACCTGGCTGGTGTGGATACGTGTCGTACAAAAGCCAGAGTTGTACCAACGGTTCAAAGGAGATCAAAATTACATGGTCCCCAAAATGATGTATTTATTATATCCACACCGTTCATCCATTTTAATAAATCATTTTAGAGTATTATCCCAAAAATGAGTCATATCCAAAGCTCAAGTGGACCACACCACAAATAGCAGTGGGACAATGATTCTCACCGTTAAAACATTCACATTCGTAGGGCCCACCATAACGTTTATTTTCCATACAATCTGTTTATACGGTCACATAGACCTGGATGAAGAGGAAAAAAATATATCATATTGATCCAAAACTTTTGTGACCCCAAACGGGTTTCAATGGTACACGTTCAATCCCCCACTGGTTTTTAAAGTGTGGTCCATTTGATCTTTGGATCTGTCCTATTTTTTGGATCAAGCCTCAAGACGATCTCTCCAAATGGATGGACGGTTTGGATATAATACATACCTCATGATGGGACCCACATTACTTGGTGACGTCAATACACCAACCAGGTCGGTGGTGTGTGGTACACCAGCCAATCCACTTCCTATCGAGGATGCTGTAACGTTCGCCATCCGCGCTGCACGTGGGAGTGGTTTATTCTAAATTCCAATGTTAGTTTTGCACCATTTAAAATACTTCGGTGATCCTCAAACATACGCATGGGATGATTTGATTGATGACTTACTACTTACAAAACAGGGAACGGATTGGCTACTCACCCTGCCACCAGCCAATGGCTGGTGGTCGGTGCTCTGCGGGCCCTACCATGATGTATGTGTTTCATCCATGCCGTCCATCTATTTTTCTAGATCGTTTTATGGTATGAGACCAAAAAATAGGTATATCCCAATCTCAAGTGGACCACATTAAAGGAAACAGTGTTGAATCTTTTTCTTTATATTTTGGAAAATCCCAGAAATCAAACCATGGAATTGCTCCTTCTGTGATCCTGATTTCGATCAGCCACCGCTATTCTCACAATCCTAATAAAAAACCTCTTAACCCTTTGCTCCTTGAATGACAATTTTCAGTCTAGCGACGAAGAAGAAGAAGAAGAAGAAGAAGGTGAAGCTGATGGAGAGAAGAAAAAGAAAAGGAAGGGGTTGAAGGAGAAGCTCAAGGAGAAGATATCTGGCGAAAAGGAGGAAGAAGTGAAAGTGACTGAGGTTGAAGACACATCAATTCCCATTGAGAAAATCGAAGCAACACATGAAGATGAAGTTGCAGGAGAGAATAAAGGCTTTTTGGAGAAGATCAAGGAAAAGCTCCCGGGCGGTCACTCAAAGAAGCCTGACGACAGTGAAATGGTCGAGTGCGGAGATGCCACTTCGGGGCATGAAGGCGAGGCTGGTAAGGAGAAGAAAGGACTGTTGGAGAAGATCAAAGAGAAGTTGCCTGGTTACCACAAGAATGGAGGTGAGGAGAAGGAGAGTGCCAACCACTAGAGGAGTTGTTTTGTTAGTTTTATGTGAGGATGTGATTTCTTTTGTGTTGTGGTTATGATTTGTGTCCTTTTGATTGATGGTAATGATGATATCATGTCTTTTATGTAATTTAGTGTTTATGAATTAAGCATGGTTTTATGTCATTTGTGTCCTTTTTTATGTCATTTCAAGTGGACCGCACCACACAAAATCGTGAGAATCGAATGCCTACCATAATAATAATAATAACAATAATAATAAATTCTTAATGCCATTAGAAGTTTTAGATCAAGCATATATTTATATTTTTCACTTATCCATATCTATGTGACCATATAAATGGGTTAGATGGTGAGTAAACCTAGATGTGTGCCCACTGAAAGAACCA
Source organism: Magnolia officinalis (assembly GCA_021015155.1). Classification (NCBI taxonomy): domain Eukaryota; kingdom Viridiplantae; phylum Streptophyta; class Magnoliopsida; order Magnoliales; family Magnoliaceae; genus Magnolia; species Magnolia officinalis. The sequence goes on from JAJHSJ010001019.1 coordinate 16,571, forward strand.
ACTTTCAATGATGGACAAATTAAGTCCATTGTTTCCTTTCATGTGGTCAATTGAGAATTGGATCTGCCTCATTTTTGGCTCATGCCCTATATAGTTTTGATCGCATCACCCCAAAGTGATTCTGACACTATTGAATTTCTTATCATACTACGTACAATGTTTATAAGGGTGCGATTGCATCTTTCAGCTACAACATTCTTCTCTGAAGTTTTAGGCATGGTATATTAGGCGATAATACTACAATCTTGTAGGTATCAAGCAAAGGGTCCTAGATTACGACTTGATTCGTCATATCTATCACAATATTCATCACCACGATCAGACCCGTGACTTTAATCTTCATATTGAGTTGATTTTCAACTTCAGCTTTAAAAATTTTTAAGGCATCTAGTGCATCTGATTTCTCATTTATAAGATAAAGGTGCCCAAAATAAAAGTAGTCATATATGAAAGTGATAAAGTATTTGCGCCACTCTAAGACACTATAGGGAATGACACACAAATGTTCGTATGTATCGCTTCTAAGAGTCCTACACTCATAGTTATACATTTCTTCTTTGTTTTGGTCTGTTTACTCTTAATAGAATCAACACATATTTTATAGTTGGAGAAGTCTAAAGAATGAAGAATTCCTTCCTGTACTAGTCTTTCCAATCTCTCATGAGAGATGTGACCTAATTTACCGTGCTACAACATGGAGGAATTTTCAAAGTCTAGTATTCACTTATATCCTAATTTATTTCTATGCATGACATTTGCACTATAAACGTGTGAGACATTTAAGTCTAATTGGTATACGTTGTTCATGATAGAGCCAGTGCCGACAATGATCGAATTAAAGTAAATACTCGACATTTTATTCTTAAATTTAAACGAACAACCTAATTTGTTCAAATGAGAAATAGAAACCAAATTACGCCTTATAAAAGACACACAAAATGTATCTACTAGATCCAATAAATGATCAGACTCTAACCTAAGCCTAAAGACTCTAATTGCTTTCACGTCAACTTTAACACTATTGCCTACGTATACTGAGTGTTTCTCATCAGTTGGTGGTCGGGTCTTGGCAAGTCCTACACAAAAGTACATATATGAATAGTTGTTCCCGAATCTATCCACCAAGAATGTATTGACACATTAGTCAGATTACATTAAAAACATAACATGATAGAATTATTACCCTTCCTTACGAGCCACTTCTTGTACTTTATGTAGTCTTTCTTTTGATGGCCCGACTTCTAATAGAAGAAGAAATTATTCTTTTTAGCTCAATTGTTGCTTGATTCATTCTCTGGTTGATTGCCAGCCGAAAGACTTGATAATCCCTTATCAGAACCATTTTTCAATTTTCCCTTCCCATCATATCCATGTCCATGTCTTAAGGTTACTAGATTAACATTCTGTGCCTTGCTTAGCATCTTGAGCCTTTCCTCCTCTTGGACGCACTGAAAAATTAGTTCGTACTGTATTGAATATGTAAGTTGTTCATGACCAAGTGAACCAATTGATCATCTTTAATTTTTAGGCCTAAAGAGCAGATCTTAGATAGCACTACGATCTGCTCTACAATGTATTAACAAATGTTTTCATTTTTCGTAATAAGATAAGTGGGTTAATTTGTTCAGTAAGAAACCAACTTCAGCCTTATCTGAATTTTTGAATAAGTTTTCCATTTAGTTCAAGAAAACTTTGGCCTTATCGATTAGGCATGTCACCTCTCATTGTCTCAGAAAGTGAATGCTTCATAATTTTGAGACACATACTATTGGATTTGGACGATGCCTCGTAACAATTAACCTTTAACTCAATAGCATTTTTAGGTGGTTTTAGGGGTTCTGGTTTTTTCAAGGCAAGGTCCAGTTGTAAGCACTCCAGGACTATCTGTTGGACTCTTTTCATTGAATATAATTTGACCCCGTTAAGGTAGGAACATGATGTGTTTGATTTGGAATTGTGACTTGTTAAAAAAGGATGTATACTCACATTAGCAAGTTTTTTATATAAAACAATTCACGAATGAAATTGAATATTAGGTCAAATTTATCAACTCAATTGATTGGGGCCTTCAATTGAATTATCTAGGATAAAGATGGACCCTACCAATCATTCTTGGAAAAAATCGATCACATTAGCATCACTCCTCTATAAGGTAGTCATGCCATGCAAGCGACTCTCCATATCATGATTTCAAACAATACAAATCATGTAAATCTGAGACACTTAACACCTGTGGTGAGATGAGTTCTTGGCCTTACACCACCAGCATTGTTCACTCCATACTGTCTACGTCCCTACCAAATGATGATAGTTTTTGTTTTCGTCACTCTCTGCAATGAATATAAATGCAACTACATGCAATCCTTTAATTTAATCCCAATATTACAAGTCCAGACTTGTGAAAATCTTCACTGATTGAGGTCATTGTGAGAGTTAACACTATTAAATCCAATTCCACGATTTTAGACTTAGGATTGCGATTTTAATCTTGCCCTCATAGGACTAGCTATGAATTAGTTTGATTTGCCCTGGTAAACAGCTAACACCGTCCATCGAAATGCAAGAAAAACATAGAGGGAAACAAACGGTTAGGTTTCACTTCCCATTCCAACAATCCATGTTACCTACTAAAGGACGGGTAATAGGCCCAAAACTTAGCCTAATTAAAACTCTATTAATGTGATCTTTACATCATTCAAGTGCATTCCATATTTAGGCGTATAATCCATAAGATGAGTGGTTTAGATAGAACATTAGTCTGATACGAATGGGTAACAAATCTTACATAATAGTTTATATAATAATGAGTCTAAATTATAAATCTCCCATCCAGTGGATGTTCTAGATGCGACACTCACAACATCCAAATGGATGGATCCGATCTAACATATAATGCCCATCAATCAAACTTTAAATGGGTAGAGACTCAATCACTAGCCCTAACAGGTCCCGCAACGCGTGCAACCTCAAGCCAATGCCTTGTATTTCGGGACCAACAAGTAAGGAAGATCATTGGATTTGGAATTGCTAATGGCCCACGCGTGTTGTGCCTAATAATGAGCAGGGCCCACCCCATAATCAGTTAGACCAGAAGGTCTACTGGATGACTTAAGGGGTGGCATTTGTTATGTATGAATTAAAACTAAAGAAAAGGGGGTTGAGCTCGATTATTGCACTAGAGATAGAGAAAAAAGAAAAAGAAAAAAAAGGAGAAGGGTCATTGAAACCCTAGCCCTAACCCCAACCCATGCATATGAAGTTCAGTGGTCAGCCGCCATAGGAAATTTCAATCGGTAGGAAAAGTTCAGAGGTCGTATCAAGATGGCCATGGAGAACGCCACCTATCATTCGCTAGTAGCCACCAAGGAAAGTCTTGGTCAGAGAAATCGAACTCCATGGATGGCACGACAGATTGTGCTTATGGTTTTGAGAAAGCCATCTTATTCGAGCATCATTAACAGACACTAATGGCTACCAGCTCGTGTAATGACAGGTAACGGTTTTGAAGCCCTTATCTTCTTCGGCGACGGGGAAAATTTTTGGCCATTAATCAACAAAATTGGACGGTCTGAGATGTATGAATATCACCCCAACATCGTCTGTTTGCATCTTCCCCTTTACTGGTTGATTGACTTTGAAAGTGAATGGATTTTATAAACCCTCTCTATTACCGAGAGAATGACAACCTATGTTGTTATAGCTTTGAGGTTTAACCCCTGTTGAATATGCCAGAATTCGACAACGACAACTAAGATATGAAATCCTGTCATTGTGACTGCCAACAACAACCTAAATATTCTAGGTTCGTGTTCCTTTGAATTCCCAACGGTTGATGTCTGAGTGCTTCATGAGAGAATCATTCAATTAAAAGCATATATTATGGGATGTTAAGATTGGTTTAACTGTTTGATCTTTTAAGTAGAACGAATTGAAATTTGGTTATAGTCGAGTTATAAAAGATGAATCGATGAACTATACATTGTGATTGCTAGAAGTGAATCTCCGTATCTTTAGTGCTTTATTTTTATTGTTTTTACCCTTGACCTATTTGTTAGATTAAAATTAAACCCAGACAAATTGTTTACCTATAGACTAGTTCTAGTTGTGTTTCACATTCCGTGTGGTCTAATCTCTATCTCATTGAGAATATATTACTTTGTAGTCATTTGCTTGGGGTTGTGCAATCCCTGGGTTGTATCACAACGCTTATAGAGGTTCAAAGCTGTTGGAAACCAAAAATCCAAACAACAGCTTTCTATGAACTGTCGATCAATTCTGGATCGAATTGACATGTCATCAATTGGACTCTATCAACTGAAGGCATATCACTTGATCGATTGAAAACATTGAAACTGTCTAGTGAGATTTATTGGTAAATCACGAATTAGTTCGATCGATCGATAGATGAACTAGCCATTATAGATCTATTGGAGATTTTTCTCTATATAATTTGCAGCCGGATCTTTATGTAATGCATTAAATTTGGTGTTTTAGAGACTCTAGTGTATCCCAAGCATGATGAACACTCTTAAACTATATCCCAAAGAGATTCATATTGTCTTTTTACTTATCATTATCTCTAATAAGCATTCCAAGCTCTATTTCAAGAAGGGCATGATCTCAGGCATTCTTTAGAGATTAGACATTAAATCCATAAGTAAATTATTTTTCTAAACACACTCTAGAATGTCCATTTAGGTGAATCCCCATTTGGAACCAACTATCCATTAGTTATATAAGATTCCACCACCTTCCCACTACCTTGACACTTCATAGGTACATCCTCAAGGTAGCTGAATATTAGAATAGAAGAAGATCAACTTCACAGATTGGGGGAGCAATTTGGAAGCCGATTTACGATTAAAAAAGCTCTCAAGCAAGGAACAACAATGGGGCTCAATTTGACAAGTAAGTTTGTTATTTTAGACTCCACATACTCTTTTCTTATATAGGATTGAGTATAGAGTTTGTGACTCAAACTTGCGTAGGTCCTTATGTAGGATTGTACCGCCACATGGTAGAGGTACGTGCGTGTGTAAGTCCTTGTCTAGGCCTCTGAAGGGAGTGTGCGTGTGTAAGTCCTTATGTAGGCCTCTGACAGGAGTGTACGTGTGTAAGTCCTTGTGTAGGTCTCTGACAGGAGTGTACGTGTGTAAGACCTTATATAGGCCTCCAACAAGAGTATGTGTGTAAAGGTTAGAGGTAAAACATATTGGAAACCTCTAAAATTATGAAATCCAGTACACTCGAGGAGAGTGCATCCACCAGGAGTAAAGTAGGTATTTAACTGAACCACTATATATCCTTGTATTTGTGATTTTTTATGTGGTTGTAATTATATTTATGCTTATGAATAATTTGCTTATATGAATGCATGAAATATATTGTATGTTAGGTACTTTACTTATAGCACACACAATTGGTATTTTCACATCTCACATCATAGACTAGTTGTTCAATCAGTTGCATCTATTGTAGTTTATGTGCTTGGACCCATTTGGCTTAGAAGCCTAAGTGTTAATTGATTACAAGACAATGTGTTTGTTCTTATAGGTTGTAGGTCACTACTAGAAAAAGGGGCAAAGGCTATGGATAAAAACTGTAGCTAAAGGCCTTTTGCTACGGATCTAGTCCGTAGCACGTCCGTAGCTATTGGTGGTGTAGCTAAAGGTCAAAAAATCAATGGCTACGGATTATATCCGTAGCAATAGAGATCATTTGCTACGAATAAAAGTCGTAGCTATAATTTCTGTAGCGAAATGTACCTGCGCCTACAGATTAAATCCGTAGCAATAGATATCAATAGATACAGATAAAGGCCGTAACTATAATTTCTGTAGCGAAATCTGCCTACGGCTACAGATTACATCCGTAGCAATATATATAACTAGCTATGGCAAAAAGTAGTAGCTATAATTTCTGTAGCGAAATGTACCTATGGCTACGAATAATATCAGTAACTAAAAGTGGAATGAAATCCGTAGCAATATGCTGATGTTAGCAATTGCTACGGTTTTCAGAACAAGAGCTATGGCTAAAATCCGTAGCTATTGTTTAAAAGAATTTTAAAAAAATTATAATAATGGTGCCTGTTTCCATTGCAAGAACCTGCTGTGATTGATAACTCATCTAAGCTTAATGCTGACAGGAATAGTACATAAAATGCAATCAGGAAAAAAAATGATGCATTTATTACAAATAGTAATCAAATCATACAATGCATCACACATTCACATTTCTAAATAAACAATACTTCACTTTGCTCAACCTATCATAAGAATTATTAAAAAGGAACCTGTTCGAACTTTAGCTTCCACTCCATCTCCAAATACTTCCTACGAAGTTCTTCCATATCCCACTGCACATGAATGAGATGGGAAATAAGAATCATGACAAGAAATCATCTTTGGGAAAATATTTGCCATATGATTTGGTTCATATTTGGCAGCGGGCTGGACAAACTAAATGCATGCCCAGTGGGAGGCAGCGAGAGATGAATAACGGAACTGCAGTTCCATCTCCAGCTTCTAACTCAGTTGGAGTAGGAGCCTCACAGGGGACAGAGATGTTGAGTAACATGCTTGCGGCTACACCTCCTCACCACCAAAAGCAGATACTTGGAGAGCGTCTCTTCCCCCTTGTCAAGAAACACAAGGTGAAACCAGGACCATGAGCTAGACCCTTTCTCTTCTCATTTTCATCTGGGACATGTATCTTGAATTGATCTGTGGGAGAAATTTTGATTTGCGATTTGAGCTTGCCGCGAAGATTACTGGAATGCTCTTGGAGACTGAACTGCTGCTGCTATTGGAGTCGCCAGAATCGTTGGCTGCCAAAGTTGAAGAAGCGGTACAGGTACTCAAACTCTCGAAGGCCAAAGTTAATGGTGGTCAAGACACTCTTCATCCCAATTACTTATTAGCTGAGGTTGCCGTCAACTAAAACTAAAAAGGGAGATAGTGACAGAAACTACCTATCTCTCTCTCTTTTCTTTCTTTTTCTTTAGTGGAGGTTCTATTTTGCAGTCTAGGATTGAGAGTTCGTTACCAAAATGAATTTTGTTGACCACTGGTTTTCATAACCTTTTTCTTTTAATGCTTTTTCATAGTTTTTACCTTTTTTTTTTTTTTTTGGTGATGTTCCAAGAGTTCCAATGGTTCTTTGATTCTGGATCTTTTAATGCAATGAACAATTAGAGATAAGAGCTTTTAGAGACTTGCAAAATCAAATAGATATTTTCTATCCTTTCTTTTCCCCTGTTCCCTCTTTTATCATGTGCATGTGAGGTTGAATAAATGCATGCATACCAAATCAATACATATTCTGATATAGGTTAAGAATAGCGGTATTCAAAATCATGATTCATTGAATTACTTATCGTGAATGTATCACTTATAAAGATTCAGCAGTACAATACTGAAATTCTTATCACCATGGATTGAATGTATCACCTGTTGCACCATTAAAGTCAAATATCGGTTCATATTAACGTGATATAGCTCATTTTTTCCCACCTTTTAATGTAAGATTGTTGGGGATTTTGACTCGCGGAATCACACAGATCCTGCGGAATCACACAGATCTAGATCTAGGATAGCAATCCAATGACACCAAGCATACACAAGAGAACACATATTTAACATGAAAAACCCTTGCGGGAAAAAACCACGGCACAAAGCGATAAATCTCCACTATGAAAATAAAAATTACAAAGAGAGAGGACTTACCCGATTCGAACAACCTCGAATCTCACCCTTGCTACACCCTTTAAAAACCCTAAAATCCTTTTAGGAACCCTTGAAACTCTTTTAGAAAGCCTTAGAATACATCCCAATCCCGCATACACCCCTTTAAATAAGAATAGAAAGAGGTAGAATCCAAATAGGAAACAAAATCCACAAAATCTGCGTTTCCGTAATCGCATCTGCAGAACTTATCGATGTCATCGAGCTACTCTCGATGACAGCCTTGATATCATCTGAAGGTCTCTCGATGATATCGGAACAGGACCAAAACTGTCCAGCAACTAGGGGTGAAAAATACTGTGAATTATTGATGGCATCGAGACCCTGTCGATATCATCGACAGACCAACAAACAGATTTAAGACATCCATCGATATCATCTAAAACCCCGTGGATATCATCGATAGACCACCAGACAGATTTAAGACATCTGTCCATAACAATCTCCACCATGTCTTCAATCTTCATCCGTGTAGCTTCTTGTCCCCTTCTCTTATTTCTACACCATATAATAGCTTCTCTTGCACACTCCGTATTTCTTTTACGCCATCACCAAGCCCAGAGAAGTTACACAGAACTTGAACTTCTTTGCAGGAACGATCTAAGAGAGCATGTCCATTGGATCAGAATCCACATGCCCAACCATCTTTGCTCCTGTCTTCCCAAAAGAAAAGACGTAGTCTTCTTACCATCTCACCGCTACCCAATGTTTCTTGTCGGGGTACTTGCTCATAACACTGATAGCCTGTGAAATAACCGGTCTAATCCAGACCATGACATACATTGCCAACCGCATTCGAATAAGGCTCATGAGATATCCTGCTTTTTCTCATCTGTTTTGGGACATGTCCTGAGGAAAACTTAAGAAGAGACGCGTAGGGAACGCTCTCCGGCTTTACCTGGCCCATCACATCCTTGATCAATACCTACACACAAGGTATTCCTCCTGTGATTACCAAGGCCTACTCCTCCTTCAGTCTCAATGCCGAGAACCATCTTTGCAGCCCCCTGATCCTTCATCCTGAATGTCCCACTTAAGCGAGTCTTCAGTACATTGATTTCAGACATGTCATAATTGACGATCTACATGTAATTAATTCCTGACTCACCATGAAGGAATCAAACCACTGCCTAGGCGACAGGTCGAACCACGACCTCCTGCAAAGTCTTTTCTCAGCCCCTTTAACTTCGAACCGCTCTAGTTGCTTCATGTAGATCTGCTCTTCACTTTCCCTTACAAAAGTGCAGACTCCACATCCATCCTTCCAGCTCAAGATCACATTGGCCAACCAGCGCCAATCACTGATCTAATAGACACATGCTATACCGTCGGCGCGAATATCTCTGAGAAGCCAATCCCTTCGCTACCAACCTTTCTTTGTATCTATGCTGTATCCTCCTGAAGATCCACCTTCATCCAAACGCTCTTCGGCCCACTGAAGCTCCACCTGCTCTCATACGTCGGTCTGGTACGACGAATCCATCACATCGTCCATAGTCACATTTCACTTCTCAGCACCAGGCTCACCTAGAGCCATCTGAATAGAAGATGAATCCCCTACGATATTGGAGTCATCTATGTACCTCACCGATATCCTGCAATCATGCCGTGTGATTCTTCTCACAGGTGGCTGCTCCACATGTTCTGTATCCTTGTCTGCATATCTCAGCCTTCCTGCCCTGCCCGCTCATGTGGCCATGCCCAACATGCCACACATGTGCAGAGGTGGAATCTGCTAAAGCCATTGCAGTTCCACCTTTTGAAGTGCTCCCGATCAACTTGTACAAGTTACCGAGTCGTTGCGCTTTCATGATTACCCGTGCCCCCTTAAATACCTTAAGAGCATTATCAATACCTGTGTACTTGCATCCTTGTGCCTTAAGTACACCAAGAGAAATCAGATTCTGCTTCAAATCAGGAACGTGCCTGACATCAGTCAGGGTGCGCTCCACCCCATCAAACATCCTGATGCGCACCGTACCGGCAGCCACAACATTATAGGCAAAGCCATTGCCCATAAACACCTGTCCACCATCGAACTCATTATAGCTGGCGAACCAACTCTGATGAGGAGTCATGTGAAAGGATGCCCCTGTGTCTAACATCCACTCATCCTTACGATCATCATATGGCCGCCTAATAATAGATACAGACAAAACATCACCATCACATCCACTCGATCCATCTGACGTGACAGCATTGGCCTCCCTGTACGAAGCCTCAGAATCTTCTCTCTTCGATTTAGGATTTTCACAATCCTTCTTCACATGTCCTTCCTTCCCACAATTCTAGCACTTTACCTTTCCTTTGCCCTTGGCCTTGGATTTGGATTTATAACCTGAAGAACCCGTACCTTGTTCAGAATTCCTACCCATTATAAATAGTGCATCAGAAGATGTCCCCATGTCGTCATTTAGCTTTCTCATAGCCTTCCCTTGAAGGGATGAGATAATGGTGTCAACACTCAGGGTTTTATTCGTGCTGCACATAGTGTCCTTGAATGACTCATACGACGCTAGAAGAGAATTCAGCAACATACATGCTTGTTCTTCATCTTTCATCACTTCCTCCATATCCAACAATTTGCAAACTAATTTATTAAAGTTGCTGATGTGAGCCTCAAGATCTCCACCCTCTGCCACCTTGAAGTTATACCACTGCCGCTTCAAGTGCAGGCGATTTTCAGAGGATTTTTTCGCATAGACATCCTCTAACTTCGCCCATAACTTAGCCGCAGTTTTCTACCTCATGACGTTGTAGAGAACCTCATCCGTGAGACATAAACGGATCGATGATAAAGCTTTCTTATCAAGAGTATTCCAATCATCATCAGTCATAGTAGACTTTCGCTCCTCAAGAGCACCATCTTCGCCTTGTTTGATTAAGGAACTCATCATCTTGATTTTTCATAACTCAAAATTATTTTTCCCTGAGTACTTCTCAATCTCATACCTGGTGCTCGCCATTATTACTAATCCCTCAGATTCAGATCTGTGCCCAACGATTGCTTTGATACCACTTGTTGGGGATTTTGACCTGCGAATCACACAGATCTAGATCTAGGATAACAATACAATGACACCAAGCATACACATGAGAACACAATTTAATGTGGAAAACCCTTGCGGGAAAAAACCACGACACAAAGCGACAGATCTCCACTATGAAAATAGAAATTACAAAGAGAGAGGACTTACCTGATTCGAACAACCTTGAATCTCACCCTTGCTACACCCTTTAAAAACCCTAAAATCCTTTTAGGAACCCTTGAAACTCTTTTAGAAAGTCTTAGAATACATCCCAATCCTGCATACACCCCTTTAAATAAGAATAGAAAGAGGTAGAATCCAAATAGGAAACAAAATTCGTAAAATCTGCGTTTCCGCAATCGCATCTGCGGAACTTATCGATGTCATCGAGCCACTCTCGATGACAGCCTCGATATCATCTGTAGGTCTCTCGATGATATCGGAACAGGATCAAAATTGTCCAGCAACCAGGGGTGAAAAATACTGTGAATTATTGATGGCATCGAGACCCTGTCGATATCATCGACAGACCAACAAACAAATTTAAGACATCTGTCGATGTCATCTAAAACCCTGTTGATATCATCAACAAACCACCAGATAGATTTAAGACATCTGTCCATAACAAAGATAGAGTAATCTATAAATGGAAGAACTTGTAATTCTGAAAAAGAAAAAATAAAATCAAAAATTTTGGAGAGATTGAAGAGGGATAAACACAAACCACATAAACGAAAGAAGGAAAATAAAATCAATCTTAATATGCGCATATTGTTTTTTTTTTTTTTTTAGTATATATTATACACACACACACACACACACACACACACACACACACACACACCCACATGAGCAGTTGAAGCCATGATCTTAGTGTCTACCACGTTAAGCAACCTCCACATCATTCATCCGTTTTGACATCTCATTTTAGGGCATGAACCTCAAATAAAGCAGATCCAAATCCCTGGTTGACCATACAACCAAAAAATAGTGGTGATTGACCATTAAAAACTTCTCATGGGCCACGAAAGTTTTGGATCAAGCTAAAATCTGTATGGTCGCTTCATCTAGGTCTTTCTGACCTTATAAACAGGTGGATGTCAAATAAACATATCGGTGGCCGTCAGGAAGTTTTTTGACTGTGGGTATTCAATCGCTAATATTTACCATGTAGTCTACCTAAGATTTGGATCTTATTCACTTCTAGGATCTTGAAATGGATGGACGACATAGATTAAGGCACATATATCAAGGTTGGCCTCGGGATCCACCAAATTTGTCCGATCCAGGGATCTAAGGAAGCCGGGTACTATAATTTGGGCCATAGTTTCAGCCATCTGAAATGCTGAAATCACACACACTAACATAATCCGGAAAGGAAATATCACATCCATCGAATGATTGGTCTTTTCATTTGAATGTGACCATTGCTATCATTTCTTACTAACCATCTATTTTATAGATAGAAATAGGAGGTTAGAATTTTACCAAATATTATATTTTTAATTTGTGATCCACCATTGTGAGCCTTACTAAATCAACGGTTAGGATTACTGAATCATGTACCCAGTTGGTATAAAAAAAATTGAAAATTCAAACGTAATACAGACGTTTGCGGAGCCAGCATTGTAGAATATTTATCTTTATAATCTTGTTCTTTCCCCGAACTAAGCACACAAATGATTTGGGTCAACTGATCAGGTTAATGGATCCCATCCAATGATAAAGAAAACATGCAATAAGGTGCTTAGCTGGAAGTCTATATTAAGTGAGAAACCAGAAATTAGACAAAACCAACTTATACCAGTTTTGTATATAACTGAATTAGCTCTGATTTGAACTTGAACCTGATCTACATACACATTATTGTTAAAGAACTATGGTATGAAATCTTGTGGCCCTACATGTACTAATTGGCAAGACAGACTATATGGCAAAGTGGAAGATTAAGTTAGGACATTCCAATGCTAAGAGTCTCAGGTTCGTGAGCTCCTTACTACAAAAGAACAGTAGATGGAGAAATCAGGAATTAATAGCTGCTTTCAGCTTGTTTATGAAGAGAAAACGGATATTCTAAGTTTCTTAGCATTCCTCTACTAATTGAATGAGCATTCAGAAGAAGACGAGGAAGGCATACATGGCCTGTTGAAACATCAAATGCGCAACTCAAGAACTTCAAAAGTCATACTTAGTTGCTGATGGGAAGTTTAGATTGATTGATGCATTGGACTCGTGATTTCTGGAGTAGAAATGAAGTGCCAACAGGCATCCTCAAAATAAATACAATTTTAGTAATGTACTGTTTCACTTATTCTATTTAAACAAAACCTTAGAAAACTAGACCCCAGTACCACAGAGAATAGAATGGTTCTTCTTAACTACTTAGTTCGCTCTTCTCTGTATCCTGGTTAGATCAAAAGTGTACTCAATGTACTGGCTGCATTTTATATCTGTAAAATACTTCCAGAACCTCAGTTCTATTTTAGACCCTTTAGAAGTTGCATGTAAAACATATTTAAGAAACTCCAAAATGCATAACCTAGTTTGATTCGGACCTAAAGCTGGTTCATATGGTCCAGAATATTTGATAATTAGTTAGGGAGAAAAGAGGATTAATCTAGCCCTCGGTTCGAACATACGGTTTCATCTTTCAGTTTCAGGAGGACAATGTCATCTTACCAATGAGTTCGGCTATTTCTAGAATATGCGTATAGACAAGTGAATGAAACATGTAAGATAAACACACATGCAGAAATATCACAGATAATAGGTCAAAATGTAAATGTGTTTAGCTGGTAACATTGTTATTTTCTATTAAAGCAACATCTAGGTACATGTACACCTAATGTCATTTTCCAATTGTATCTCACAAAATTGACGAATGTGTCAATCAACACAGACAGTGGTGAAGGGAAAAAATAAATATTAGCGGTTTCCACCTTCCAGGGACCCCCGCTCAACATCCGGATAGCTCCGACGTACATCCTGATCTGCTTCATCAATTTCAAGATAATACATAAACACGGGCCTGTCCAAATGGCCAGGCCACCCATATTACTATCCATAGGAAATGAACAGCTTCATCATGGTCATAATAGCGGTTCCCACCTTCCAGGGACCCTCGCTTAACATCCGGATAGCTCCGACGCAAATACAGAAACAAACTAATTAGGAACTTACAACAATAAAAGGTACCAGGTCTTTGGTCCAGGGGTGATCCACAATAAAAGGTACCATTTACCATGTACTAAAACCATGTATTATTTATACCTTGATTGGACTCACTACAAGGGTAATCTTTCAATGGTGGCTCACTGCTTCTGATAATCACTACAGGGGTAAGAAAATTACAAAAAGTAAGACTCATGAGATGACATATGTATAAATAATGACAAGACTAGCTGGTAATGACAGGAGGCTAAGACATCAAATTATTTATGAAGAATAGGAAAAAACAAAGATAAAATAAATAGTTAAAAACTTTACCATTTCAATATTGAACCTTGTAGTGGCAACATTGATCTGTGGGGTTAAAAATACACTTTAAATAGCTAATTTCAGCAGAACCATTTGAAAAGATTACTATGGCATGCCAGCAGTGGCTATGAAAACTGCCAGTTATAAAAAGAGAGTGCAATATTTGGAAGGTTAGCATCCTCTGATGAACATAAGTTTTTCGTGGTACATGATTGGGGGGAACCTCATGGACAATCCAAACTCCAAATTGATGATTTGACCCTCCACATCTGACCTACGTGTATGTGACAAAAAGGAGGAGCAATTTTTTTTTTTTTTTTTAATATACAGTTTGAAAAGGTTGATTCTTTTAGGGTTTTCTCCCTCCACGAGAACATTTTCTCCCTAAACTCACACCTTTTTATTCATAGAATTCATCAACTCTCTTCATTCACATGGACATAGAAGTCTCATATAGACCATACTACGAAAGAGATACGCAACAAGATCTTAAAAATATGGGCCTTACTAATTTTAGATGAATATTATATCCTAATCAATAGAGATGGACATATGAATCTCTAATGAAAAAAAAAATAGCAATTATTAAAAGGCCATCCCAAAATAAGAAAATTATCATGAGTATGGTTGTAATGTTGTATGCATTGCCAAGAAGACTTGTGGCACCCACAATCCACATGCATGAACCCAGAGGTGTTAAGGCCTTATCATCTACCCAAAAATATTAGTCATATGTGAGTCTCAATCAGATAGCCAAGCGTCCTAGGTGCATAAATTCCCACCACCTGGGAGAAAACTCTTCCTCGAGTTAATTCAAGTTTGTGGAGCTTTCAATAGTTGCATTTATTTATTTTCTTGTGAGTAACCTAGGATCAAACCAAAGACCTCAATGTCGTAACACACCTTGTCTACCATTGAGCTATCAGCTTAAACAACATTTATGTATGTTTGAAAACTAGAATTATGGCTGTACCATGAAAAAGCCTAGGGAGACCTTGTGTTGAATTCCAACAATCACGAGCAGATATACATCATGCATGTGTGAGATTGTAGAAAGAGACTTGGGTTGATTTGACAAGAGAAACCAAATACTAGGAGTCATCTTTGATTGTCATTCAAGGCTCATTCATGTAACGAAGATGACCATATTTAGACATGCCGACCTACATTTTGTCACAGCAGAAAGGTTCAACCATGTGTCGATCAAAAACATCACTTGACTCCATTTGTTACCCACTTGCTTACTTATTTCATGATTCCACAGCTCCACCTTTACAGAAAAGGATAACAGGTTTTCCATTGTTGAACCTCAGAAGAATATCAATTTTAAGGTCTTTTTTATATTAGATTCAGCCACGTAATGAAGCTGGCCAGTTCTCTTCTTGAACCAAACTGTAGTCAGCCCCATACAGACAGAATTAACTATTTGTTAATCCAAAACATCACTTAGCTTGAATTGTTTTCCACTTGCATTATTTGTTTTCCTACTCTCTAAGCTTCATCTAGGTTAGATGAAGGGCTTGTGATGCACCCCAGTTTCAGAATCAGATCATTTTAGGAGTCAACCAATCCAAATTTTCCAGAAGGCACTTTTCAGGGCATTGGACAGAACGCAGGCATAATGGCTGTTCATACTGTCTATACTATCTCACATAAAGAAATATACTCTTAGAATGAGAATGTAATGAAAAGAAGACCAACTGAGTAAATAGCTACAAACAAAAAGATCTCTTTCAGGTATTAAAAAAATAATAATAAATAAATTAATCTAAAATCAAGCACAAGATCAGTGAAAATCAAGCAGATTTCCATCTACAGATTGCTATGCCAAGAAACATACTTATGAATGATTTGATTCGGACACATTTATCAAGGATTCCACTTTCTTTAGTGGTTAGTTGGGCATTCAATCATTGACCCCCAACTATCAAACTGACAGAAGGTTCTCTTATACAAGATAACCAATCTATAGGGAGATGTACTTCACAAATAATATTGCGTATCATCATAATGTTATCCAGATTCATGATGGATGTAAACCAGAAAGTCCCAAACAAAAATAAAGAGAACACTCACATTTGAGCTGGATCTATGTTAGGAAATGCATATGCTGCACAACGACCTGAGTACGAGTAACCAGCATGCCTGTAGTTTGGATACCAGCAAAAGATCAATAAACTACAATAGCGATAAATGGTCATGGCATTGAAGATCTGCATACATTAAATGTGACAATGATGGATAGTAACTTACGGGGCAATCACGCCTCTTACATCTGGACACTTAACAAGGCCAATTGCCCTAAGCCATTCGTTAAGATCTTGTCCCAGTTTGATGGCTTACAAAGGTACCAAGAAAACAGTATTAAGATCAAAACATTGTTAGAGTTCTTACAAAAATGATCATGTTATTTCCAGAAACACCTGTTTCCATATAAAAAATGCAATATATGTTTTCCTTCTATGAAAACTGTTTTAGAAAGTAAATGCATATGGAACTTCCAGAATCTATGTTTTCTCCCTATGGTTTCTAATCCATGTTTTGATTCCCAGCATAAATGCTTAGAAGGCCATTTCCAAAACAGTTAGATTATGATTTCTTTATGTGATGGAGGTTTCTCCTTGGCTAAGGCTTTTATCATTTGTGAATTTTCCACTTAGGCAATTTGATGTTTCATGCAATAGTGATTCTTTTATATGCCACATGATTCATTTGGTTGATATCATTTTAGCTAATGCCTGAAAATTCTATTCCCAACCGCTCAGGCATATTTATTCTGGATTGGAAATAGATCTAGCTGATTTTTGGGACATTCCCTTTTTAAGAGGGGAGCAACCAGATGGTTTACACACCAAATACACGTCACGGTGGGGCCTGCAGCGCTTGACCTTGGTGTGAGTTATACTGAGGTTGACCTTATGGGAACATTTTGTGTGTGTTTCTGTGTGTGCGGGGTTGTCTGTGGGTGGGTGCTGATAAATTGCACGAAATGAGACAATCAAGATCAAGTGGGGAAACAAATTGGTGCAATTGATTTATTTGGTAGTCTTTGCTTTAGATATTTATTGATTACAAAGAGAAGCACTTGGTTTCTTGCTGCTTCTATCTGAGATGTGGCTTGTAAATAAAGGAAACTTGTAAAAAAAAAGGGGCCAATGTTCAAGGGTTAGGATCACAAAACAGAGGTTCAAGCATCCACATTTCGCATACATGTCAGTCAAAGCATTCACGACAAACACATTAAGATAGGACCCAATGCGGATTGACCGAGCATGAATTTCATTGCCTCTTCAAAGAGAAGCTATCCGTGAACAGGCCGTTAGCATGTATCTAAAATTACAGAAGATTAAAAAAAAATCTCATCCAGCCATTTCAACAAATAGATAGCATGCCATTTCATCAAACAGTTAGCGCATATCATATCTGAAAAACAGGAAAAGAGATACAAATAGAAGAAGATATCAAACCTACGGAGAGGAGCTTCACGGCATGTGTTTCTTCGGGTAGGAGATTCACGACTGCTGCAATGGAGAGAGAGAGAGAGAGAAGAGGGCGTTCACGACCTGTGTTCTTCATGACTGATGCATTGGAGAGAGAGGAAGGAGAATGAGAGAGATGGAGTAGAGATCGGGAGGGAGAGAGAGGATTAAGGAAAGGAGCTTTGGGAATGCTCTGATTAGGGACAGAGAGAGAGAGAGAGAGAGAGAGAGAGAGAGAGAGAGAGAGAGAGAGAGAGAGAGAGAGAGAGATACCCATCTTTGGGCACGACTCTGTTTTGAGCGTGCGCCCAAGTTTTGGGCGTCTTCTCACGAACGGACGAAAACAGTCCGGACAGGGGCTCCATGGGGCCCCCCATGATGTATTTGGTTTATCCATTCCGATGAATAATTTCAATAAATTATTATAACTTATGATACCAAATTTCAGGTATATTGAAGGCCCAAGTGGACCACACCATAAGAAGCAACTGTAATTTAATATCCATGTTTCCTACCGTGTGGTCCACTTGAGCCTTTGATCTAGCTGTTTTTTTTTTTAAAATCCTCTAAAGTGATATTTCCAAGTATTTAGACGGCTTAGATAGAACATATAGTTTTTTCTAGGCCTCAAAGATCCCCTTACAACACTATTAGTTATTAATGGTGTGTCAACTTTTTAGCTACGGATTAAATCCGTAGCAACTATAGCTAAGGTTTATATCCATAAAAAAAAACTAACATGGTCTGTATCCTTTACCCTTTTTTTTTTTTTTTTTTTTTTTTTGTAGTGGGTAGTCACGCGATGTCCTTATTGGCGACACATTGTGCACTTTATTCTCATCAAAGCTCGGTTCATTCTCAGTCATAGTTTTATTTGATTCACAAGTTACTAAGATATTTTCTAACATGACAGTGAATGGGCACTCCTTCTGTCACGCCCTGAAAATCGGGGGTCGAGCATAAACTCCCGAGTTCCAACGCATCACCTATGCAACATAATGAATGATGATTGAATGTGTCTGTATTAGTGCATTGAACATGAGTGAGATTAAGCCAAAACAACATATCATACTCCAGTGACAAGTGAGATAGCAAGAGGAAGACTGTGATAGATATATAAACTATATAAACTGTGGTGAGTCTCCAGAGTGTGATAATGTTACCAGGTTAACTATTTACAAATACAATTCCAAAATATACCAAATTGAGGAAGTGTAATGTCTTCTATCCCAAATACCATAACCCCGTCAATGCAATTCCAGCTCTTCATAGACCCGTCAGAGAGTTACATGTAGGAGAACTCCTCTCAACATCATAGTAGTAGTCCGGCTCTACTTCATAAGCATCGCCATCACCTGCAGCTAAGACAGTCTGGTTGGTGTTGCAAGACCATATCGTAACGTGGGAGTGAGTGATGAACTATGTGGAACAATAAAGCATAGGTTAACATGTTATCAATTCAGTCAAGCAGTAATGATAAAGCAGTACAATCAAACAATCCTAAATACTCTCGTTAATGCAAGTATGAAAGCAGCATGATGCATGCCCTCACCAACACACTCCCTCATGCAATACCATCTTACGTCCGCGGCATGCATTCATCCCTCAGTGCTCCACATCTTCCAGGCACATGTAGTGCAATGATGAGCATGATTACCGAGTTATTATTAGTCCTTTTCATACAGCAGTATTGGGAAACTAAGGTACCTCCCTTATATCATTCACAAACAATAATCCATTCTAGGGTCGTCAGTCCTAGATACTCTCATACGATGATGCGGTTCTAGGTCGCTGTAAAGGGCTACCAGGGCTGTTACACGCACTCGTTGCACCGCTCCCCCATCACCTTATCAATACAGGCCTAGTTTATACTCTGTTTACTACGGGAAGGCTCGTCGCCTCTCCGTAGATTCAGAGTATGCTCGAGGTCACTACAGCGGGTACGGTCAGGGCTGCCAGGGCTATTACACGGAATCGTTGCACCACTCCCCCATCACCCATCAAAGCAGTGTAGGCCGACAGTACGAATATAGTGTCCCATACCACCATAATCGGCTCACGAGTCTGGTTGCTCAATGGTCATTACGGGGAGGCTTGTGGCCCCAGCGTAGGCCGACAGCTTGACCACGGTATCTCATACCACCATGCCCGGCTCTTGAGTCTTAGCGGATCGAGGTACCAAGGTTCATGGGGTTGCACTGGTAACTTCGGTACCTTAGGTTCAAGCAGTAGCGTCCAAAAATGGTGAACATACATTAGACAGATCGGGTTACTTGACGAGCTCGGCTAGCTCAAGCGCACGACAAGTTGAACGACATGAAGTGCATAAGCACTTTGCGTGGCCAACCACTATTGCCAATCGAAGTACGACTCGGGTTCGTCGAACACATCTCACGTGGCGAAGGAATCTCAACCACGAATTCACTCATGTTACCGATTGTCTGGACTATCCAATAGCCCCAATCACATTCAATTACAGATAGTTAAAGCAGTAATGGATCAAGATTTCAAATCACACAATCAAATATCCAATATTGTCCGCTTAGGCTGCCAGGGCTGTTACACAGAATCGTTACACCGCTCCCCCATCACCCTTTACGGCCTTTATGGAATACAACTTAAACATGAATTTAAACATATGCATTACATAGATAAAATCGTACAATCAGTTGAGCATGTTATGAAGTACAACATAAACATGAGTTTGTACATATTCAATTCCTAATCACAGAGATATCTAAAGAAATCATACACATAGTTAAAGGAGTTGAGAATCAGATCCCAACACCCTTATACATTACAATTCACTAACTACTACTCATTCAGACATTTCAAC
Organism: Magnolia officinalis; assembly: GCA_021015155.1. Taxonomy (NCBI): domain Eukaryota; kingdom Viridiplantae; phylum Streptophyta; class Magnoliopsida; order Magnoliales; family Magnoliaceae; genus Magnolia; species Magnolia officinalis. Next base: position 37,137 of record JAJHSJ010001019.1, read on the forward strand.
AACCACTATAGACTACATACATCAACATACATGACATATGGTGATCACAATGGTATTAGGCCAAATCCTTTCACTAGAGAGTTGCCAAAATTATAACACGCGTGCACCCACGACGGATAGTCATGGAAAGCAGGAATCCAAGTTCCATATTCATTCAGTCATTTCCACAAACACTTGGGCTACACATTTTAACATATATAGCGTATAGTGACCGTGGCGTGATTTAGGGCAAGTCCTTTCACTAGGGAGTTGTCGCACACATACAAGCATATAGTCACGATAAATAATCATGTTAAGCACAAATCCGTATTTCATACACATACGGTATTTTCCACAAATACGAGGAATACAGTATATTCAACATAGTTAACGTATAACCGAAAAAAGAAACGGACAACACTTTGTACATGTGCAATTGCATGCAGATCATGAATCTATCATTATCTGACATTGGAAGTGTTGAAAACCATAACCTATACGTCTAAAGTCCGCACCTTTTGTCGTAGAATCGTAACGAACTTGCTAGAATCTCTAAGCCTTCGTGTACGGCAGTATATCAACCTATAGCACGGGATACGTTAGCTATTTCGCTACTTGAATAAATTCAAACCCTAAAACAGGTTAGAGTTAGGGTTTTCTTACCTAGAAATGAAGCCGGAATCGCCGGGAAAGCGATTAGAAAGAGGTGGTTAAGCTTGTAGATCGACAGGGTAGAACGACAGGGAGAATCTCCCACATCTCCCACACTTTCTCTCTCTTTTATCTCTTCTCTCTCCTAGGTTTTTCTCGAATTCGTATGGGAGGAATGAGAGAGGGTTTAAGGTCCTTATATAGGTCCAGAACAGACGGAAACAGACTCAGGGTCAAGCTATACTTAGGTTATAGCCAAAGGGAGACTGTTCCTTCTCAACGGAGCACTTCTGGAAGCCCCCCTTGAGCCAAAGGTCGGATTTAAGCTCATAGACATTGGATCTAGGTGTAGTTAAGTTTTTGTTCCGGTCGGATTCCCAGATCACGCGTGGCGGACCAGTTTTAGTTCAATGGTCAGTGAAACTCGATTAGAGATTTCAAGTACACTGACACGTATATGAAATTTCTCCTGATCCAAGGGTGTAATCTGACCTGATTCTGACGGTCGGAATCCTTATAACTGATCCGCAAGCGACACGTGCCAGATTACCTAAATTTATATTTTATTTTTAATTAATTTCACATTTCTCACACTCTTCACTCCAGGCTTAAGCGAATAGCGCTGGGACATTATCTGGATTTGATTTCTGAGATGGTCGTCGAGCCCAGTAAGGCGGTCCTAATTCTATAACTTCGCGTTAATCAGACTTTCGATGTGCAGTCCAGATCTGATACGGAGTTTCAATGTGCTCCCGAGGCAACTGGGTAATGAGATTGATCCGAGATTTTAGGGTAACCTAGCGTCAATGATTCTACAAGTTTTGGGTCTTGCAGATTGTATTTAAAGTGATTGGTACTAATTTCACAGGTACTCTAGTTTAACACTAGCTAATTCTCACCTAATTTCTAAAGGATTTAGTCCTCAGTGATTTCTGCCTGAGGTGATACTCGGGCCTTTGGTAGTTTGTATAGAAGGAGATTCAAGTTATTAATACTCAACTGAGTCATGCCCTAATGACAACAGAAGAAGGTCCTAGGGCAGGAGAGGCTAATGTTCCAAATAGCTTATTCATTTTGTGAGATTCCATAAGGGTAATGGTGAAAAGCTCATTTTGTTTATGTATTTACTATTTTCAGTAATGTTTAGTTTAAGTATTGTTTTTCATCACCTAAACTTTAAGATAGTGTCTAATATGAAAGTACTTAGAAACATTTAAAGAATAAGGTAGTGAAAGGTGAGATTTGTGAAGGAAATGGGTTAAGAAGCGATTTTAGACTGTGGGATTGAGTTCTGATAAGTTAATAAGGTGTCAGGATCGACCCATTGTCTAAGGACGTCTAATTCCAGGTTGGCAAAAATTCGGGATGTTGCAATATACCCCCCTTAAAAATAATTTCGTCCCCGAAATTGGCTAAAGGTAATAAGTAAGAATTCTATTATTTCATTTGCCTAAGACTTATTGATTTCAAGTTCATATGCACGATAGGGTTTTTATTGTGCATGCTAGTCTAGTACATTTTAGGCTACCCCCCTTAAAAATTTATTTCTTTATCCCTTGCTTTTATCCTGATGGTTTGCTACAAGGTAGTTCTTCATCTATTTGGAATCTTGACGGTGATTGCCATTTATTTAGAGTAAGATAGCTGTTTTCATTGTTTGACCAACACGGAGAGACGGTTATAGTGGGCTTGATCCTGATACATCGATCATCTACCTGGCCAGGGTAGAAAGCTCATCGTATCCATTCCTAGTCCTGGTGGCTCCTGGTCTTCTGCTCGGCTAAGCAGTGAGTCCATTGGTAGTCGCCTAGGATTGAGAATTGGGTCAATCCGCGAATGCTTCGCAATTTTTATTTCAGTAACTCCGTAGACCGATCACTCTAAAAACTTAGGGAATGCCCATCACTGAAAGGTTCAAATGTCCTATTTCTCAGGTTGTCCTTTAGGTCTTGATCTAAGAGAGTCCTCGATATTGTCTATGTCCAAGGAAATGGTGAGTCAAATCTTACTAGATCATCCTAAAACGGTTTCTCATAGTAGAACTTGCTAGGGCTTCTATTATGTTCGTATACAACGAGCACAGTTGTAGATTCTGTAATATGAAATTGTTTAATACTTGAACCCTAATTGATTTTCTTTCATAACTTCATTATTGGCATTCTAAGGAAGATTTAGATCCTATTTAATGACCTAACCTTACGTATAACTGGGAGTAATTCTTTCGATCCTGGGCCAGTGGGCAAGGGCCAACCATGCTACCGATGCGCCTATGAGCGGGTAGACGTGTATACCTACTTAATTCAACTGGGTTCATAACTTGTCTACCCCCCTTAAAATTGTTTCTATTCTCAGGGTTCAAGAATTTGTATATCGATCTATATGTCGGAACGAGGTGTAATTTAGGACCTATCCCTCACCTGAAATGGGATACGATCACCCAATACGTTGGTCTTCCTTTCATCGATGATGTGTACTATGGCGTTGGTACCTATGGTTATAGAAAAAAGCTAAAATGATGAGTGTTGTGGTTGATTTCAGGGGCAGGTGTGAGTTTGAGGCAAGATGCATAATTCTACCAAGGAGTTTTATCACGGTCCAGACTTATCCTATTTAATCATGTCTAGCTTAATAGGCAGGCTATCTTTCTACGTTCATATGCACAATATGTATGCCGACATGGCATGTGATTTGTGACCTAATTCCTAACTGTCTGTTGCCCATTTAGAAAATTCCTTAGGCCTAAAAGGACAAAGTCTCTATCGGCTATATACTCCTAGTACTTCTCAAAGACGAAGTTATAAACGTTTAGTTACAAGTGGTCGGGCCAACACGGAAGGAAATTTGTGTAGTGGGTCTGAGTCAGTTAAGCCGAATAACTAAGTCTATTATTCAATTGGCTTAGAATAATTAATTAGTCCTTTACCTTCCTTAGCCTAACCAGTAGTCTAGTCTTAACTTAAGAGTAACGGTAATCCACTGGTTGTAATCCAAAGTCTATGCTTATGCCCGAACTAGAATGTAACTACGCTCGAGCACTTCACACATGACCACACCAACTAAGGAGGTCCTAGGGTTCACCTTATCAATCTAGGGTTCATGTTATCAATCTATTGGATTTTCCCTACTGTTAGGTCGTTCGTATCTAGGAACATCACTCTAGGTCCAAAATTCCAAGGGCCTATTTTGCCAGTGGTCTTAAGTTGTATTAAATGGGCTTGCCTTGCTAATCCCTCCTTGGGATTGGTAATGACATGTTTGGTAGGAGGGTGGGGTGGGATAAAAATTAATTTTATAGGCTTTGAAAACTGAGCCTTGTGTCGGAAAGTATGAGATGGGATTTCCAAATCCCATGATGACGAATTTCTAAGTGTAATTTGAAAGAAAATCCTGGGATTTACGTTTAACTGCGTACATTCCAAACATGGCATTGGAAAACATGGGATACACCCAATCCAAGGACAATACCTTACACATGCATTTATTGTTACTTTTACAATTCCATCCACCTTAAACTCACCTAATGCAGTTGGCCGAACGGGCCCTAAATGTCCCAAACATTTGGAGGTTGTGAAGGTTATGGGACACAAGATCGTTGAAGCACACTATGGTATGTGTGTGTTCAAAAACAAGGAGGAATGCAGAGAGTTAAAGAAATGAAGAAGATTAGAAGAGGGATTGTTGGGTTTTGGAATCTTGATCTACCAAAGGGGATGTGTAGGATCAAATGAAAGGGTTGAAGAAGGAAATATGAAAGGATGGGATGGCTAACGGGTACTACACGAATTTGAGTCTCAAGTGGGGGGTATGAGAGCTCAAATGAGAGAGAATGGAGAGGGTAGGGGGATAGCTATTGCTGTGAACGGTGGAGGGGTATAGGTTGTGACAGAAAACGATGGAATGAGCAATTGGAGGGACGGTTTGAGAGAAAAAATAGAAAATATTGAAGGAAAGGGAGAGCTTGGAGGAGTGTTTGAGAGAGAGGGGGGCAAAAAGACATGAAATAGGGGCCCCCACGCAATTTCGCGTGCCCCACACGTGTCCAGGGGTCGGGCTGACACCGACCTGCACCGGCCCGACCAGCCCGGCCCAAGGGAACCGCGGTCGACAGTGTTGAGCGCAGCGCCGCCGCGGTCCTCTGGACTCAAGACGGTGCCGCCGCAGTAGGGCCGTGGCCACCCCCCTCCCAGGGTGCCAATGGTACCCCAGGTCCACCGTGGGTCCCCCCGGATTGCATCGATTCAGCCCCGACTCCGTTTCGAGTCGTTTCGGGTCATTTGAGTATGTTTCTGATGTCTACTTGCATTTTTCGATTTTCAACGGTTGGGATGGGGTGAATTATGATCTAAACCCGTCGTTTGATGGTCTAGAAGTGTTTGGGGTCGACTCATGCGATCGTGGATGAGTATGGACCCGATCTCGATGACCTTTTTCAGTGAACTTCGCCAATTGGCGAAATCGGGATACCTATGACTGTTTCTACTTTCCGTCGCTCCCTCTTAAGTCAGAGTGCGTCAGAGTGCGTCGTGTGACCATAACCCAGGTCTGGTTTAATCCAAATCATGCTCTGATACCATCTTGTAATGCCCTGAAAATCGAGGGTCGAGCATAAATTCAACTCCCGAGTTCCAACGCATCACCTATGCAACATAATGAATGATGATTGAATGTGTTTGTATTAGTGCATTGAACATGAGTGAGATTAAGCCAAAACAACATATCATACTCCAAAGACAAGTGAGATAGCAAGCGGAAGACTGTGATAGATATATAAACTATATAAACTGTGGTGAGTCTCCAGAGTGTGATAATGTTACCAGGTTAACTATTTACAAATACAATTCCAAAATATACCAAATTAAGGAAGTGTAATGTCTTCTATCCCAAATACCATAACCCCGTCAATGCAATTTCAGGTCTTCATAGACCCGTCAGCGAGTTACATGTAGGAGAACTCCTCCTCAACATCATAGTAGTAGTCCGGCTCTGCTTTATAAGCATCGCCATCACCTGCAGTTAAGACAGTCTGGTTGGTGTTGCAAGCACCGTCCCATAACGTGGGAGTGAGTGATCAACTCAGTGGAACAATAAAGCATAGGTTAACATGTTATCAATTCAGTCAAGCAGTAATGATAAAGCAATACAATCAAACAATCCTAAATACTCTTGTTAATGCAAGTATGAAATGCAGTCATGATGCATGCCCTCACCAACATACTCCCTCATGCGACACCATCTTACGTCCGTGACATGCGTTCATCCCTCATGCTCCACATCTTCCAGGCACATGCAGTGCAATGATGAGCATGATTACCGAGTTATTATTAGTCCTTTTCATACAGCAGTATTGGGAAACTAAGGTACCTCCCTTATATCATTCCTAAACAATGATCCATTCTAGGGTCGTCAGTCCTAGATACTCTCATACGATGATGCGGTTCTAGGTCGCTGTAAAGGACTGCCAGGGCTGTTATACGCACTCGTTGCACCGATCCCCCATCACCTTATCAATACAGGCCTAGTTTATACTCTGTTTACTACGGGAAGGCTCGTCGCCTCTCCGCAGATTCAGAGTATGCTCGAGGTCACTACACCGGGTACGGTCAGGGCTGCCAGGGCTGTTACACGGAATCGTTGCACCACTCCCCCATCACCCATCAAAGTAGTGTAGGCCGACAGCTCGAATATAGTGTCCCATACCACCATAATCGGCTCACGAGTCTGGTTGCTCAATGGTCACTATGGCGAGGCTCGTGGCCCCAGCGTAGGCCGACAGCTCGACCACAGTGTCCCATACCACCATGCCCGGCTCATGAGTCTTAGCGGATCGAGGTACCAAGGTTCACGGGGTTGCACTAGTAAGTTCGGTACCTTAGGTTCAAGCAGTAGCGTCCAAACATGGTGAACATACATTAGACAGATTGGGTTACTTGACGAGCTCGGCTAGCTCGAGCGCACGACAAGTTGAACGACATGAAGTGCATAAGCAGTTTGCGTGGCCAACCACTATCGCCAACCGAAGTACGACTCGGGTTCGTTGAACACATCTCACGTGGCGAAGGAATCTCAGCCACGAATTCACTCCTGTTACCGATTGTCTGGACTATCCAATAACCCCAATCATATTCAATTACAGATAGTTAAAGCAGTAATGGATCAAGATTTCAAATCACACAATCAAATATCCAATATTGTCCGCATAGGGCCGCCAAGGCTGTTGCACGAAATCGTTACACCGCTCCCCCATCACCCTTCACGGCCTTTATGGAATACAACTTAAACATGAATTTAAACATATGCATTACATAGATAAAATCGTACAATCAGTTGAGCATGTTATGAAGTACAACATAAACATGAGTTTGTACATATTCAATTCCTAATCACACAAATATCTAAAGAAATCATACACATAGTTAAAGGAGTTGAGAATCAGATCTCGACACCCTTATACATTACAATTCACTAACTACTACTCATTCAGACATTTCAACAACCACTTTAGACTACATACATCAACATACATGACATATGGTGATCACAATGGTATTAGGCCAAATCCTTTCACTAGGAAGTGCCCCAATTATAACACGCGTGCACCCACGACGGATAGTCATGGAAAGCAGGAATCCAAGTTCCATATTCATTTAGTCATTTCCACAAACACTTGGGCTACACATTTTAACATATATAGTGTATAGTGACCGTGGCGTGATTTAGGGCAAGTCCTTTCGCTAGGGAGTTGTCGTATACATACAAGCATATAGTTACGACAAATAATCATGTTAAGTACAAATTCGTATTTCATACAGATACGGTATTTTCTACAAATACGAGGAATAAAGTATATTCAACATAGTTAACGTATAACCGAAAAATGAAACGGACAGCACTTTGTACATGTACAATTGCATGCAGATCATGAATCTATCATTATCTGACATTGAAAGCGTTGAAAACCATAACCTATATGTCTAAAGTCCGCACCTTTTGTCGTAGAATCGTAACGAACTTGTTAGAATCTCTAAGCCTTCGTCTACGGCAGTATATCAACCTATAGCACGGGGATACGTTAGCTATTTCGCTACTTGAAAAAAGTCAAACCCTAAAACAGGTTAGAGTTAGGGTTTTCTTACCTAGAAATAAAGCCGGAATCGCCGGGAAAGCGATTAGAAAGAGGTGGTTAAGCTTGTAGATCGACAGGGTAGAACGGCAGGGAGAATCTCCCACACTTTCTCTCTCTTTTATCTCTTCTCTCTCCTAGGTTTTTCTCAAATTCGTGTGGGAGGAATGAGAGAGGGTTTAAGGTCCTTATATAGGTCCAGAACTCACGGAAACAAACTCGGGGTCATGGTATACTTAGGTTATAGCCAAAAGGAGACTGTTCCATCTCAACGGAGCACTTCTGGAAGCCCCCCTTGAGTCAAAGGTTGGACTTAAGCTCATAGACATTGGATCTAGGTGTAGTTAAGTTTTCGTTACGGTCGGATTCCCAGATCATGCGTGGCGGACCAGTTTCAGTTCAATGGTTAGTGAAACTCGATCAGAGATTTCAAGTACACTGACACGTGTATGAAATTTCTCCTGATCCGAGGGTGTAATCTTGCCTGATTCTGACGGTCGGAATCCTTATAACTGATCCGCAAGCGACACGTGCCAGATTACCTAAATTTATATTTTATTTTTAATTAATTTCGCATTTCTCACACTCTTCACTCCGGGCTCAAGCGAATAACACTAGGACATTATCTGGATTTGATTTCCGAGATGGTCGTCGAGCCCAGTAAGGCGGTCCTAATTCTATAACTTCGCGTTAATCGGACTTTCGATGTGCGGTCCAGATCTGATACGGAGTTTCAATGTGCTCCCGAGAGCAACTGGGTAATGAGATTGATCCGAGATTTTAGGGTAACCTAGCGTCAATGATTCTACAAGTTTTGGGTCTTGCAGATCGTATTTAAAGTGATTGGTGCTAATTTCACAGGTACTCTAGTTTAACACTAGCTAATTCTCGCCTAATTTCTAAAGGATTTAGTTCTGAGTGATTTCTGCCTGAGGTGATACTCGGGCCTTTGGTAGTTTGTATAGAAGGAGATTTAAGTTATTAATACTCAACTGAATCATGCCCTAATAACAACAGAAGAAGGTCCTAGGGTAGGAGAGGCTAATGTTCCAAATAACTTATTCGTTTTGTGAGATTCCATAAGGGTAATGGTGAAAAGCTCATTTTGTTTATGTATTTACTATTTTCAGTAATGTTTAGTTTAAGTATTGTTTTTCATCACCTAAACTTTAAGATAGTGTCTAATGTGAAAGTACTTAGAAATATTTAAAGAATAAGGTAGTGAAAGGTGATATTTGTGAAGGAAATGGGTTAAGAATCGATTTTAGACTGTGGGATTGAGTTCTGACAAGTTAATAAGGTGTCAGGATCGACCCATTGTCTAAGGACGTCTAATTTCAGGTTGGCAAAAATCCGGGATGGTACACCTTCCTTCACTTAGAAGACAAAATGTGTGATCACGTGTCCACTTGGGCATGAATCACACAAATACCCTAAAATTAAACTTAAACCCTAAAAAAGAATAAACACTAAAACAACTATTTATAAAAGCAATTAAGAAGAATGAAGGATGCTACCAGATGGGAAAATACACCATTAAAAATAATCTTACAAAACAAATAGAAAAATGTCAGTAACAATGATCTAACTAGAAAACCGACCTAAACACAAAAACCCTAGAAACAAAACCTACCCTAAATTGTTCTTAACACCTAGTACCCAACAACGATGCCAAAAACTTGATCTTAGTTGCCTAAGTGAAAAGTTACGAAGTAGTATATACTCGGTAAGACCAAGGTCGATACACGGTGACTGTATTATAAGAACGCTACTAGAAAGCTAATAGAATATGTGTAATGTCCTAAATTCTCACTACTTGGATTCCAAAAATCATTGAATTTTTTTTTGTTTGCAATAAGTAGCTTATATTGTTACTTACTGACCATTAACACTTAATGTTAGCTTATAGGTGGGTGCTACTAGTAAAGAACCACGTGAATTCGGTTAACTAGCCGTAGGAAGCTAACGAATCCACCCGATCACTTAAACCTCGAGTCTAGCCTCGTGATTTATTCATCTAGGGCCCCAAATTTAATCGACTTATCACTGACTAATCAAGGCAGTTGTAACTAAATAAAGACATACCTAAAGCTGAGACCACTAGGGGTCGGGTCTTAACTAACAAAACAAACTGATACAGTTACTCCTATAGCCAAAGAAAAAATATTTTAGGGTGATTATGATTAGATCGCCATTTCTACTAATTGCAAATAGGTACTTTGCTAATCCAAATCCTAATCATTGTGCACAAGAAATTTCTCTACCCAATTCATTCTAAAATACCATAATTATTCGAACATGATCTAGACCGCTTGTTAATAGGCCACTAAACCTATGACTATAAGAAGACGTTCGTCTTAGTGGGTTTGACATCCATCGAGGGACATGGAGTCAAGATTGCATCTAGAATCACTCAATTTATACTCACAAGGCTAGTACATGAGATGTGTGAATATTTTTGAAATTAACTAAGAACTTAAGTTAATTGTATATATTCGGTATTTTTCAAAGTTGTGGCTTTCAGAAATTAAACGATGACCAATTTTAGGGCACTAATTGAGATTTTTACCCTGCTCACATCCGTATGGTTATAAACCCAATCGATGCTCGGTGACCATCGACTTTGGGTTAAGGCCTTCTTAATTGCTTGGCATGTTCGATCATTGGGTGGTTGTGTCCAAACATGATCGTCTAGTGGGATACTTATTCCATGACTTAGATTGACCCGTACACCTCCCATTGGGTCTCATTGGTTGGAAATAACCTCCTACACGATTAATATAATAAATAAAGGTCTATCGAAGCCCTCTATACACCTTCTAGCACTATTAAAACTATTTTATTTCACACCCACTCTCCCCATACGAATTTGTGCCCTAGCTTTCGAAAAGAGAGAGAGAGCACTACGTGAAAAATGGAAAAAAGGATGGATTTTGAGACGGTTGTGGACCGTCTCTAAAATTCTTTGGTTTAAAGACGGTTTAGAGACGGTCGTAAACCGTCTCTAAAATTTTAGACGGCTCTTGACCGTCCCTAATATTGTCTTAAAATGTTGAACGTCCACAAATTATTTAAGACAGTCTTTCACCGTCTTATATGCAGTCATCTGCGACGGTCACTGGCCGTCTTTTACTAGTAATCTGAGACTGTCAAAGACCGTCTCTAATAGAGACGGTCCTTAGCCGTCTGGTAGCCCTGTCAAAGACCATCTCTATTAGAGACAGTCAAAGACCGTCTCTATTAGAGACTAGAGACGGTCCTAAACCGTCTCTAATGCTCAGGTCAAAAATTAAGTAGCTAAAAAAAATTATGAATTTTGAAAAAAAAAATAGTTGAGAAGCTTAGAAAAATAATTAACAATGTTTAAGAAAAATTTAAATTTTGAAAAAAAAAAATTGTTGATAATTTTGAAAAAAAAAAAGATTTTGATAAAAAAAATGATATTTTGAAAAAGAAAATTTAAAAAATTAAACAAAATTGTGAAAAAATTGACAAATTGTAAAAAAATATATATTTTAAAAAAGAAAACTAGATTTTGTATTTTGACAAGAAAAATTGAAAAGTTATATAACAAATGTGAGATTAAAAAAATGATATTTTGAAAAAGAAAATTTTATAAATAATAATAAAAAAAATTATGAAAAAATTGACAAATTGTAAACAAATATATATATTAAAAAAGAAAACTAGATTTTGTATTTTGACAAGCAAAATTGAAAAGTTAGATAACAAAAGTGAGATTTCGATAAAAAAATGATATTTTGAAAAAGAAAATTTAAAAAATTAAACAAAATTGTGAAAAAATTGGCAAATTGTAAAAATTATATATTTTAAAAAAAAAAACTAGATTTTGTATTTTGACAAGAAAAATTGAAAAGTTAGATAACAAAAGTGAGATTTTGATGATGTGTTGTATATCCATGCCGCCCATACGTTTCTCCAACCCATTTTTGGGCCGGGTATAAAAAATTGTGTAGATTTAAATCTTAAGTGGACCATACCTCTGGAAAGAATGATAATATAATACCTCGCCATTAAAAATTATAAAAAGCCCATCGTAAGGTTTTAGTAATGTTTATTTGCAATCCAACTTGTTGATAATGTAAAAAAGATCTAGATGAAGGTAAACTGCAAAGATCAAATTGATCCAAAACTTTTGTGGCCTTCAAAAGGTTTTTAATGGTTATTCATCATATTATTTTGATTGGTATGGCCCACCTAAGATTATTTAGTTCTCATGATTTGAAATCACACATCCTAAAATATGATGGAAAAATATATGGACGGTGTCGATATTCATAAAATATATCAAGGTGGGCCCTACACGGTTAGAGTAATACCCATGAAGGAGTTACCTAAAATAGTGAAATGGTACTATAAGGTCACCTCATGGGAACTTCCCATGAGGTTAATTTGTGTGCACCCCACCATTATGTGTGTAGAACATCAACACCATGCATTTGATGTGTCCCCTTTAAGTCCAAAAATCAGTCATATGCGAAACTCAGGTGGGCCATAGCATCTAAAACTATGTGAAGACATCCCTGAAACATATAAAAGCATTTGGTGGGGCCCACATGAGTTTTGGATGTGTATGAAACTTGGTCTGACTCCTCATCCAAGTGGGACACACATAATGAATGGGTTGGATCTATGAACCACATCTAGGTGGGCCCAATAAATGATTATGAATGTTTTAATGGGAGGGTAACCCTCTCAACTATAGTATGTGGTGTGGGCCACCCAAGTCATGCATTGTCACGCCCCAGACTCAGTAACCGGACTCACAAGGATTCCGATGACCGGTTCTGAACGCAACAGCCTCCATAGTACCCCATTCTCGGCTCCTGAGGCAGGTTCCGATCCTGGGATCCTACAAGGAGGATTTTCATAACAGTATAATCATTCCAATACGAACATACCCAAGATCACAGCAAGAACATCTGAGATTAACAAAGGCACACATCACAAAATCAACTATAAATTTGAACTTTTACAATCATCCATAAGGTCCAAAAGGACATACATGAGATAAAAGGAAAAGAGAGAAAGGTCAGCAACACTGGAGTCCTCAAATGCTCAGCTCTACTCCATGTTCTACTGCTGTGTCGCCTGCCTAGAGTATCCTGCACGCATCAATCGTGCATATGCTTATAGAAGCTTAGAGGGTGGTGTAGGTGTGTGATAATGGTGCACAGAAGAGTAGTAGGAGATACAAGGAGAGAAGCATGGTCAATGAGGATATCACTAGCCTTACCCAGGCTTATCATGAATAAGATGCAATGAGTACTGGGTGCCATGCTAAGGCAATGCATGAAGGGGCTTGTACAACCAATGCTAATGTAATGCAAGTAATGTCAGTGCTCATATCCAAACCACAAGTCATGTACATTTCCGATCATAAGGAAATCATCGGGGTCCATTACACTGCTGAATGACTGCCGCTCTACAGACCCCGCACAGTCAAACGAGCGTAAGAGACCTCACTACCCGCCTGCGGACAGCCAATCACCAACAAGGCCTGAAGGTAGCGAACCCATTTACGAGCTGGTCAGACTCAGCCTAGCAATGCCTCCTCACATCAGGCAGGTAAGGCCACACCCCTATCCAACCGACTACATGACAGTGGGAGACGCGGCCTAATGGTATAAGGCCCTCGTGCGCTCATATATTCCACCCGGTCACGGCGTTGGAGCAGATCCTTGGTACCATGGAAGTTTTAGAAATTTCACCCATGGGCATCCTATGCACCCGGTATGCTCAACTAATATTTCCGGTGTCCACACATACAACCATCCACGAATACCCCTGTGGAGGTAAGGCCCTGATGAAGTAAGGGCAGATATCCATAAGCTATGCAATGCCAGATGCATGAATCACACAATCACCCATGCATCAGTCCCAAGCATCCATCTCTCGGGGAGATACCAACATGTCCTACACAATGACACAACCATGGCCAATAATACCTCAACCAAGTATGCATATGATGCGTATGGGAGTGGGCCATGAAGATGAATAGGGGTGCCAATGAGGTGAAGATGAACTCTCTACCTAACCATGAAGGGTCTAGGTACTTAACCAATTCCTCATAAGGAATACAACCTCTAGTGGGGGCCCATATACCTAGGGTAGCCCATGAGACTAAGGAGAACAATGATATGGGCCTAAATAGATGAAACGAGCCTAGAAAGGGTCTATGGTGGGCCTTTAACCACCCATAGAAGCCCATGGGCCTACCTTAGGGCCACCAATATGGACATCCAACCACAATTGGTCCCCAAGAGGTAGCCCATCTCTAATTGATTACGGATCAAGGCCCAAGGACCACACAACATTAGAAATAAGAAATGGACAGCCATTACATACCACATACATTCATGTTGGGCTTCAGAAGGGCGGCCCAAGGCCCATCCAAAACATGCGTCCAAGGGGAACACACATAGCCCAACCCATATATACCACTATGGGCCCATAGGGGAAAGGTTAGGGCCCAACATAAAGGCTACTAATCCCATATATTGTGGTGGCCTAGTGGGCAGCCCATTGCTCAAATCACATGGGCAAATGTTATGTTCTTAGTCAAGTAAGTTGGGCCTACAATCCGGCCCAAGTATAAAGTTGATTTGGTGGACAATCAAGGGCCTATATACTTGTGTAATCTGGCCCACTAATCCAACACAATAGTATGGTAAAAATGGCCCAAGAGTTCAATGGGCCTATCTAGAAAGTTCCAGCCCAATTGGGCTCAAAGAGTTCAACAACTAGCCACATTCATGGACCCAATTAATTTCAACTGTGGTGGGCCTCAAAAGTGCATTTAATAAGCCCAACATTTAAGGAACTAAATGTATAAATTATTACCTCTAAGATTCTTCACAATGTGTTGGGCCCCACTCCTCAAAATTTCAGCCCAAAGGCCAAACATAATTATAACATGTTGCTGTCCTAAATTTGGGCACTCCATTGGAGTGGGCCCAGGGCCTCTAAAACTCTAGAAATTAAGGGCCAAGGTCCCTCATCATGCATACAATGAGAAAAAAAACCCAAAAAGGTGGCCCACCATCAGAGAAAACATTTTTGAATTATAATTTTTATCAAGGCATATTGCTGGACTGCACAACAGAAAATTCTGGCAAGCCAACCATCGTGGCCTATTCTTTTGGATGCCCAAATAGGGTCAGTTGGGGTTGAAATTTTTCAGAGTGATACTTCAATAGGTGGGACACACTCCCACAAAATTTTAGAATTTTTGGAGATTTAAAAATATTTTAATTTATTTAAAGAAATCAATCTATCCTGAAAATCGGACTGATCTAGACACCATATTGTAATGGGCCGGTCCAGCCACCACCATGGTGTGTACAGGTGTCCATTAGCCCCAAAATTTTGTAGTTGGTCCTAACATGAGTGGAACACATTCCTGTAAATTTTCATAATTTTTAGACACCCAAAAGTATTTTAATAAGTTTCAGAATTCCAACCTGTCCAGGGTAGAATATTGCTAGAACAGTGCAGAAAAATCCAGACTGTCCACCTCATTTGGACCACACCTTTGGGACCCCAATGAAGGTCAGATGGGGCTGAAATTTGGTATGGTTGTAGGTGGGTCATAAGGCTACAAGAATCACATATTATTTTGTTTCATTATTCCCACCAAAGACCCATAAATCAGGCCCCAAAGTGGCCCAAAAATCTGTCCAGGCAGATTTGGACAGCAACATGTAATAAAAATGATTAAAATATAAACATGGTTTTCCATGGGATTTAACTCCAGGAATTTGTGTGGTGGACCACCCCAGTGGGCCCCACAAATGTCCAGACCTTCCCCATCATCAAATATCCCTTGCATGTGTCCCATTTAGGTGGATTTTGGGGCCACATGTCTAAGGATGGACCGCTATGGGCGTCCAAGCTCCATGGTTGGTCTGGATTTTTGTTGGCCTACAAGGTGGGCCACACATGCAAGATCAAAATTCTATCATAAAGAAAAAATAATAATAATAAAGAATCGGCCACAAGAGGAGGGGCTCCGCCACGTTGAGGCCCTCCCCTTCATCAATCACACCATACATTCCTTCAATTCATATGTTACAACATAGATCCACCACATGCATGTTCTATATTCAAGATCAATGGTTGGGATGCCATCCCAACCATGATTCTAGGGTCTAGATGACCCATCATACTATGAAATCCAAGTAATCCTCCATGATGGGGGCCTATAGAGGGGAAACCCCATGCATGGACATGCATGCATCAAAAAGGCCATTTGGCCACAACTAAGGGATGATGTAGGATCTCCACCATGGATTGGTGGGCCCTACACTTCCCACACAAAAAAAGGAGATCTAAGAATATGAAAATAGAAATCCTAAGTCCTAGGAGTATACCCACCTTAGATTGCTCTAAACTTGGACCTCCTAGCTCCTAGTGCACCAAGGGATCCATATCAATGAGTGAGATTGGATTTAGATGGTTGGATTTGGAAGATTAAAGGGGAAATGGGGCTGGAGAAGAGAGGGAGATGGGAGAGAAGTTGCTGGAGAAGAAGAGAAGAGAGAGAAATGAGAGGGAAAGAGAGGGAAAATCTTTTTAAGGGAAGTAATAATAACCTATGGTGACAATAACAATGTTGCTAGGGTAGGCTAGGTATGGGTAGTGTTTAGGGTAGGTAGTATTTATTCCATGCAATAGTGTAGTGTGTGTGTGGTGTGCATGGGAAATTGTGCCATGGAGGTGGTCCCCATATTTTTTTTACAAAAAGTGGGCCACATGATGAAATGCTCATAACTTTTGATCCATAGGTCGGATTGACACACAAGACGCGTCGTTGGAACCGCAACGACGATACGAACGAGATGGCATAGGTCTTGGGTCGATCCGAGTCAGGTCTACATGACTGAACTCAAGGTGACCGTAAACACAATTCGAAGGTCGCGGGTCGCCGGAATTCGACCGGTAGGACCGCGAGACCATGATGAACAAGATGCATACTCACACACATACATGCAAACATGGGAACTAGGGTCGGGTCTCACATGGATTGACTTTATTTTTAAGCTCGTGGCCCACCATGGAATGGTGCATCTGATTGACGGGGTAGATCCAAGTGGACCCACCATAGAAAAGAGTGGGATAGTGACACCCACTATTGAAACCTTCTTAAGGCCCGCCGCGATGTTTATTTGAGATCCAATCTGTTTATAAGTTAATACAGACATGGATGCGATTGAAACTTGGTCTGATATCCTTCATCCAAGTGGGACACACATAATGAGTGAGTTGGATATGTGAATCACATTCAAGCAGGCCCAATATATGATTACGAATGTTTTAAGGAAACCCTTCTCTACTACATTTAGGTGAGTTACTCGTTACTTTTGCCAGAGTAAACTCTGTGGGGTCCATTGTTATTTATTTATTTATCCACTCCATTCATCCATGTTAACAGATAATTTGAGGTCTAAAGAACAAAAAGAAAGCATATCCAAAGCTCAAGTGGACCACACCACAGGAAATAGTGTGATTGAACCTCTACCATTTATATTTTTTTGGAGGCCATAGAAGTTTTAGATCAAGCTGATGTTTGTGTTTTCTATTCATTCATATATTTTGATATTATGAACAACCTTTAACCGTTTTTGGACAATCTGATCAGTCCAGATTGAAAAGTAAATAACTTCAGATGTTTAAATCAAAATTCACTCAAATTGTTGATCAGTCTTATTTGCCCAATATCTCTCTCATATGTAGCATGATCGGGGCGAGTAACTAGTCAATTTGAGGGTAATGATCAGTAAAATAGAGTGAATGGACTAGACATGTAAAATGGGCCAATTATTCTGGTCAAAATTGTGACCCAACTTATTGACCTCATGAGAACCTGTTATTTATTTATTTTATCCACTCCGTTAATCTATGTTAACGGATAATTGTAGGGCGTGATCCCAAAAATGAAGAAAATTAAAATATCAAGTGGATCACAACACAGGAAACAGTTTAATTGAACATCTACCATTGAAAATTTTTTGGAGGCCAAAGAAGTTTTGGATCAAGCTGATGTTTGTGCTTTCTCTTCATCCATGTCTTTGTGATCATATTAACAGGTTGGATGACAAATAAAAATTACTTTAGACCCTAGGAAGGTTTCAACAGTGGAAATCACTATTTCACACTGTTTCTTATGTAATGGTCCACTTGAGCTTTGGATCTACTTCAATTTTGGGATCAACCCCTAAAATTAGCATTAAAAATGGATGGATGGTGTGGATAAACCACATAAATTCACGGTGGGCCCAACTGAGTTTACTCAGTACGATAAAAGCGTACTGCGTAACTTAGTACGCAATCCGCTCTCTCTCTCTCTCTCTCTCTCTCTCTCTCTCTCTCTCTCTCTCTCTCTCGTCGGTAGCTAATCCGCATCCCCCTCTCCTCTCTCTCTCGCCCTCCTCTTCTCCCTCTCTCTCTCTCTCAACCTGTCAGTAACTAATTCTGTAAGACCCGTGTCCTAGCCTGTACTGTTCCGTAGGCTTCCACGGCCCTTTCGGTCGAATTCCAGAAACCTCGACCTGTATCCGACGTTTGCGCGCGATCCTAAGTCGTGTGCCGCATATCAGAGTTGACTCGACTTGAAACCTATACCCTTGCGACCGCACCGTCGCCGCGACTCGCGCACTGATCCGATATCCAAGTCAGAAGATGTGCGTCTACGTTCAGTTCGAAGAAGACGCCGCGCGTTGTGAATTTCGAGAGAATCTCTACCACCCATCAAATCAATCAATCAAATACAAAGCAACCCAACCCATCCCTCTCTTACATCACCTTACCTAAAGTCAACCCTCCCTTACATGTCAAGTACACTTATCCATCACTCACCATCACTTCTCTCCCATCATGTCTCTCACATTCTCTCTCTCTTTCATTTTCCCAAGCAAGGAACGTCCATGGCATTCCATGAGAGAGAGAGAGAGCTTGGTGTGGCCCACCTTCCTATCTCTCATCCTCACCCTCCAAAACACAATCTCGACCGTTGAATAGCATTCCTTGGAGCTCTAGGACACGTTGGCGGAAGAATGAAGAATAAGATCATAAGGTGGGTGCTTCTCTCTCTCTCTCCTCCTTTCTTTGATTATTTTGTGGCTCACATGATGAGTGTTTATGGTGTCCCAACCGTCCATCAAGTGGACCCATGGCCGACCAAATCAAGTGGGCCTACCCTTTGATGTTGGGAAGAACACAAATATCAAATTGACCCAAGCCAAGTGGGCCATGTCCAAGCGTGAGACCCACCAACCGTGGTCCCCAGGCGTGGGACCCATCTTGATAAACAAGTTCATGTCCAGCGTCCCTGGACGCTGGACATTGTGGGGATATGAACCGTCAGTGGGTGTACTGACTAGCAAAAAAAAAAAAAGATATATATATATATATATATATATATATATATATATATATATAATATATACAAGTCTTGTTTCTTTTGGAGAGGGCTGCTCATGCAGGCCCCACCTTGATGTATGCATTCAATCCACGCTGTCTATCACATTCCCTAGATCATTCTAGGCGTTGAGCCAAAAATTGAAGACAATCTGAATCTCTAACAGGCCACACCAGTGAAAACAGAGAATTTACTATCCAACGCTGTTACGGATCGCTGTGATGTTTCTATACCTCAAATGTATTGAATATTGGTTTCGTTGGGCCTGTCACGAGACTGAGAATTGAACCGACGGACTAGATCGTCCAAATGTGGATCCCACCTATGAAAAACTAACGATTTCAAAAAAAAAAAAAAGACAATAAAGAAAGAAAGAAAGAAGTTGACGCTGCCTGCTGCAGCGTCCAGAGGACGCTGATAGCAGCAGCATCTTGCTGTTTGCAGTACCGGGCAGGGAGAATGGCCCACCTTAGGTCCCCACCGTGATGCATGTGGAGCATCCACACCGTCCATTTTATGGGTCCCCTTTAGTTATGAGGTTCCTCCAAAAATAAGCCATATAAGTGACTCAGGGGGCCCACTCACGTGAAACAGTGAATTGAACATCTGCCATTGAAACCCTTTTGGGAGTCACGTAAGTTTTGGATTATTATAAAATTTGTTTTCCCACTTCATCTGGGTCCGTGTGACCTCGTCAACGGTTTGGATTGCATATAAACGTTATGGTGGGCCCCACATGGGATCCACTGTTGTATGCATGTATACCCACACCGTCATCCATTTGGTGGGAGCCCACCGACGCATGTGTTTTATTCCCACCGTCCACACCATTGGACGGTGGAACCCACGACGGTGTATGTGTTTTACCACACCGTCCATTAACAGTGGGACCCACCCGTTTGTATGTGTTGTTACACACCATCTACCCATGCAGATCGTGTGGACCCCACATGTATGGGTTTTATCTTGGCCATCAATCCCGGATGACGTGGGGCCCACATCATTCACGTGTTTTGTCCAGGCCGCGAGTCCAGGTCCCGGACGTGTATGTATTTATATATATAATATATGTATAGCATTATGCGGTGGGCCCTATGTGGGACCCACCATGATATATGTTTTTTTTTTTTTTTTTAATCTTGCTGCATCAGCAGCCTTGGAACCCACGTGTGTGTGGTCCCATGTGATGCATGCGTTTTACCAACGCTGCCATTTGTTTTAAAACATGCAGTCCACCTGTTTGCAATCCCACCGTCCATATAGCTGGACGGGGGTCAACCAGTGATGTATGTGGCGATCCTCAACGTCCAGTACTCTGGACGGTGGGGACCTCCTGCCACGTGTGTGGGGGGGGAATCATGATAGATGTGAATATGCACACCGTCCAATATTACTAGACGGTGGATGTACTTTGGTTGGTATACCTCACACCAGTTATATAGTTGTTGTATGTCTATAGCAGCCTATGTGGGCCCATACATGATGTTTGTGTTAGATCCAAACAGTCCATCCTTTTGGCAGGATCGTTTTAAGGTTTGAGACTAAAACTAAGGCAGATTCAAATCTCTGGTGGGCCACCACACCACCATGATGTATATTTTCAGCGGGCCCACCATGTTGTGTTTCATTTCAGCAGGCCCACCGTGTTGCATGTGCTCTATATTCCTGATACCCATCCATTTTCTGGACCATGGGCCGCCTCGTGGGGCCCATTTTGTGATATATGTGAGGCCCACATGGTGAGGCCTTTTTTTTTTCCATTGTATGCGTTATATCCATGCTGTCCATATGTTTATGGGCCCAATAGTAATATGTGTGAGGCCCACCATGTGCACGTATTTTATCCAGATCGTCCATCTGTTTGGATGACCAATCAGGGCCTGTAGCAGTAAGTGTATGTGTTGTATTTCCATGCTACTCATCCACTTTCCCAGGTAGTGTAAAGGTCGTGGGCCCCGTTGAGAGGCAGGCCCAAATACCAAGTGGACCACACTAGGGGATAGTGGTGATTGAACGCCCATTGAAGGGTTGCCCTATGAGGCCCACCATGATGTATGTGTACTACACACACTGTCCACTTATTTTGGGCCATAGGCCTCATTGCCTGGAGAGGCCCACTTATTGCACACATAAGGCCCATTGTTACAGCACGTCCATGTGGCCCATCATGATGTATATTTGAGGCCCATGTGAAGGGCTCACCTGTGATGTATAAGCCCATATGTAGGGTCCACCTATTGTGTATTTGAAGCCCACGGGTTGTGGCCCATTATGATGTATTCGAGGCCTATGGGCAAGGCCTGATGCGATGTATTTATGGCCCATGATCGAGGCCCATAGTAATATGTATTAGGTCCTTGTGTGAGGCCATAGGCCCACTTTATGTTTATCTCTATGTGGGCCATCGCATGGGAGTGATGTTAGTTAAATGTCCACATTGATGGGTAATGATGGTTAGATGTCCACATTGTGACCTTCCCTTAGGCCCTTTGTTAGGCCGAATTCTGATTGACGTGATCGATTTTCCAACCCTGATTATCGATCGATCCCGATTGTCCTGACCGATTACCGACTCCGATTGACGTGACCGATTTGCCGACTCTGATTATCGATCGATCCCGATTATCGGTTCAGGCCGATTACCGATTCTGATTTGTCGTGGCCGATTGTCGATTATCGATCGAGGCCGATTACCAATTCTGATTTGTTGTGGCCGATTGCCGATTATCGATCAAGGCTGATTATTGATTCTGATTTGTCGTGGCCGATTGCTGATTCTGATTGTTGGGGCCCAATGTGACGTATATGTGGCCGTATTTGAGGCCCAATGTGATGTATATTGGGGCCTAGGTGATGAGGCCTATTGTGATGCATTTAAGGGCTAGGCGATCAAGCTCATTGTGATGTATGTTAGGCCTATGAGAAAGGTCCATTGTGATGTGTATTAAGCTCTTGAGTGAGACCCATAGTGTTGTATATTTGGCCCTTGTGTGAGGCCATGAGCCCACTATATGTTAGGCTCCTTGTGGGTCGTTCCTTGGGAACAATGTTGGTTAAATGTCCACATTGTCGAGGTTGATTGTCGATGCCGGATTATTGATACCGATTATGAGTGTGTGACTGTATAATATCATGATTCACGCCCATACGCATCATCTGCATGTTTGTTATGAGATGTGGTTGATCATTGCATATATCATTGAGTGTGTTGTTATGAGATTCCTTGATAGTTAGAGGTTATTTCACATGAGCGCACAGTATGCACAGGATTGATGCATGTCTGGATTGTATGACTCATGCATCTTGCATTGTGATTTTTATACGCCCTAGCGACATCAGGGTTGTAGCCTCCACAGGCATATCGTGGATGGCCAGAAGGGGACACCGAAAATATTTGGTTCTAGCATACGGGCGCCATAGATGTCCCTGGGTGAAAATCCCTAAACCTCCGTGGCCAGGAGACGCCCCAACGTCGAGACCGAGTGGATACATGAGCGCCCGAGTGCCGAATACCAGGAGGCCGTGTCTCCCACTGTGTCATGGTCGGTTGGGAGGGGGTGTGGCCTTACCCGCCCGAGCGTAGGGGGCATTGCTAAGCTGAGTCTGACCAGCTCGAGGAATGGGTCCGCTATCGACGTGCCGGATAGGTATTGGCAGACTATTGGCCAGGCGGATAGTGAGGTTTCTTACGCTCACTTGGACTGTGCGGCTGGGAGAGCGGCAGTGCCATTTGGAGTGTACTAAACCCCGGTGATGATCCCAGAGATGAACAGTACTGAAATGT